>BLSH010369595.1:187445-206938 GCA_018402905.1 Glandirana rugosa | reverse complement strand
AAAGTGATACACACATTTTAAAAAGAAGTGTGAATAAAAGATGTTCACTGATTTCCGGTTTGATTTAAAGTGACACACAGACTTGAAATACTTGTGCAGAAGAGATGTTCACTGATTTCCGGTTTGATTTAAAGTGATACACACATTTTGCAGAACAGTGATATGGGTACTCCCGACTTATTTATACTTTTTTGACACAGTTTGAAGATGATTTTAGAACAGTTCTATGGCCTCTAATGTTAATTTATACTTTTCAGACCCATTTTGAAGATGATCTCCATTTTTGCATTTTTTATGTTTTTATTTTTTTAAAAATATTTAAAGTTATTTCCCTGTCCCCATTTCTTTGTAGGTCACTTGTCCCACCCTTACCCACATTTCCTTCCTTTTGCAGACCTCTAGGACCTTCCAGGACTATTTTACAACACTTTTTGTACCTAAAAGTCCGGGTCTCTATTGATTTCAATGGGGTTCGGGGTTCGGGACAAAGTTCGGGTTCTGTCCGGACCCGGACCCGGACTTTGTCCCGAAGTTCTGCAGAACCAGCAGAACCCGGACTTCTAGAAGTTCGCTCAACTCTAGTCTCTACCACCATTACTAGCTTCTGCCACCTCTCCTGACCTGTCACCATTAATAGCTCCTGCCAACCCTCCTGGCCTATTCCAGTGCTCTGGCACTGTAAAGGTGCTACGCATAATGTTTCCTAATCTGGAAACAGCTAAAAAATATGTAATTTTTGCTGCAGGATAAATCCTGCTTTGCACTTCAATTTTTGTGGCCTGCTCCAGTGCTTTGGCACTGTAAAGGTGCCAAACATTATGTTTCAGTAGCTGGACCTTATTATTGTTATCTTTATTATACAGGATTTATATGGCGCCAACAGTTTGCACAGCGCTTTACAACATGAGGGGAAACAATACACTTACAATACAATTCAATACATGAGAAATCAGGCGGCTCTGCTCCTTAGACCTTACAATCTAAAAGGGAATGTCAATGATACAAAAGGCAATAAATGTGGATGATGATCTTATGGAGATAGTGGAAATACAGTTGTTAGGCGGAGGTGGGATAGGCTTCTCTGAAGAGAAGGGGTTTCAGGGATCGCATAAAAGTGAACAGAGTAGGAGATTGCCCGACAGATTGAGGTAGGGAGTTCCATAGAATGGGAGAGGCTCAGAAAAAGTCCCGGAGGTGAGCATGGGATGAGGTGACAAGGAAACTAGAGAGCAGGAGGTCTTGGGAGGAACAAAGAGAATAATTTAATTGGTATTTTGAGACTAGGTTAGTGATGTAGCTGGAGGAAGAGTTGTGGATGGCTTTATAAGTTATTGTTAGTACTTTGAATTTGATTTGTTGGGTGAGTGACAGCCAATGAAAGGATTGGCAGAGAGGGGTAGCAGACACAGATCACTTGATAAGGTGGATGGGTCTTGCAGCAGCAGTCATGATAGACTGAAGAGGGGATAGCCTATGTAAAGGTAATCCAATGAGGAGGGAGTTTCTGTAGTCAAGGCAAGAGATGGCCAGAGAGTGAATTAGAAGCTTTGTGGTATAATTGGTTAGGAAGGGACGTATTTTGGAGATGTTGCAGGTGTTGAGGCGACAAGCTGTGAATAGTGATTGGATGTGGAGCCAAAAGGAGAGTTCAAAGTCCAGGATCTATTATCTGACAAAATGTGAGTGTTTGCTGCAGGGCAAATACTGCTTTGTTTGTATTAGTTTGCCATCTATAGTCATCCAGCAGTGTGAAGGTGCCACACAATGTTTCAGCAGCTGGACATCAGCTGATACATTTTTAATGTTTGTTGCAGGGTAAATTTTGTTTTCAGTCTTCATGTTTGCAGCTGGCTCCATTGCCCTGGCACTCAAAAATATTTGTGGCTATCATCTGTGAAATAATGCCTTCCTAATATTTATTTCAGGAAAAAAACTGCCATGTCTCTCCATTTTATAGTGCAGTCTAATCAAGCTGCCTACATACTGTCCAGGCACTGAACAATTTTGTGGCTATTGTCTTTCAGATAACACATTCTATTTTTTTGCAAGATAAAACCTGCTTTGTCTCTTTCAATTTGCTGCCTATTCAAGTGCTTGCCTACTGTCTAGATGGTAGACAATTTCTACCAAATACATACCTGAAGTCTATATATGTATTTTGAATATTTTGGAATAATTGGGGATATGGGGATGGGAGGGGTTTCAGTGAATGTGGGAGTCACAAACTGAGTGAATGTAGTGAATTAGCCCCTCCCCTGACTACCACTGGGTGCACTGAGAAGCAGCAAGGAGTCTAAAGAACTGGCGGTGTCATCAAAACCCTGTCATGGAGGTTTAGACTTAGCTGCACCCTGCCCCCAGATTGCATCCCAAGATTTTAAAAGAAGTATCAGAAAGATGAGATAGGACCACCAGTGGAAGTCTCACAGCAACTAGTCAGGAAACAGGAGCTGGCAGGAGAACCAAAGTGAGATTCTCATATGAGTCCAGCTACGAGGGCTCAGAGTGGGAGAGTTTGGATAATGGTGCATACTGCGAGTAACAGTGTCTAGTAGCAAGAGTTTAAAGGAGCAGAGTTGTTGAGAGACCATACCTGGAGTTGCAATGCCCAGCAACAATGGGTGTGATAAGCAGAGTTCAACAAATGGAGTGTACCATGAGTAGGTGTGCCAAACGGCAAAGGCTTGAAGGAGCAGAGTTGGTAGTGAAGCACACTTAGAGTGCTAATGCTTGTCTGTAAGGGCTTGGAGGAGCAGTTTGGTCAATGGAGCATATCAAAAGTGATAATGTACCAGGAACAATGGCCAGGAAATACAGGAAGAGAAGAGTATACCAGGAACAATGTCAGCAGCCAGGAGTGACAGGGTGAATAGTGGATGCAAACTGCATAAACCAGAAAGTGGTGCAGAAGCACAAAGAGTCTCAGAAACTGAATAGGCATAACAGGACAGGCTTGGTAAGCTTTAGGGGGGTTCTACATCATGTGGACAAACTCTGAAAGGGCATTAGTCCATGGTGTACTTTGGCCCTTGCATGACGTGGCTGGGTGATGTGCTAGCATCTGATTGGCAATGACTGTAATAACTAAACCAAGAGTGAGCATGGTTTTAAACCCTAAGAGATGTGCCACTGGAACAGGGAGGGTAAGTAGCTGTTGCAGTGGGTTGTGGTTTTTGTGCACAGAGTGTTCACATTTTATTAAACTTTAAACACAAGGCCGTAGTCACTGCAGAAAAAGAAGCCCACAAACTATACTATGAAACTGTTTTGCCACTGGCCAATTTGAACAAAGTTAAGGGTATGTTTACCTTGTTGGCAACTAAATTCCCATTAATTTAACTTAAAGGAGTTGTAAAGTGTCAGGGTTTTTCACCTGAATGCTTTCTATGCATCAAGGTGAAAAACCTTCTGCGATGTAGCTGCCCCCCTGAACCCGATTGTTCCAGCGATGAGCACAAGCCCAGCAGCTCCAGCCATTGTCTTGGGTCCTCATTGGATAGATTGATAGCAGCAGGAGCCATTGGCTCCCACTGTTGTCAATCAAATCCAGTTACACAGGAGTCAGGGGTGGGGCAGAGTCCTGCTGTCTGTGTCAATGGATGCAGCAGCAGGACTATGGAGTGTGTGCATGCACGGGTGCCCCCATGGAAATCAGCTCTCTGTGGGGGCACCAAATGAAGAGGAGGAGCCAGGAGCGATGCCGGGGGGCCCCAGATAAAGAGGATCGGGGTCGCTCTGTACAAAACCCTTGCACAGAGCAGGTACGTATGATATATTTGCTATTTTTTTTTAAAAAACAGACCTTTACAATCACTTTAAGATCAATTGTGGTCTCAGGAGTTGCATTAAAACCAAGTATCTGGTTGGAATGACTGTATTATAAGGGAACAATCAATGAAGACAGCATACACCATTGCTGTACCGCATGGTCATGCAACGGAACAATACTACTCAATATAATTACCTGATGGGAAGTCAAGATGGGAAGTACCTCAAATAATTCCCCAATTATGACCAAACCTTGCCTCCTATTAGCCTCCCATAGACTTCAAGGAAGGTTTTCTACTTCATGCAGGAAGTATGTGAATCCAACCTTGGCACATTTGTTCATCCCTAGTCATCTCCTTCAGCATCTCTGTCCTGTGTCTCTTAGTAAAACAAGTAAAAAATCTAGAGAAAATCATGGTGGATGTTCATGCCACAAACATAAAAACATGAACAAGTTTGTTTAAAGAAATTCACTCGTCCGTGCCCAGTAAAAAAACAATGGCTTTCTTTATAAACAAACCCACAAATGTCCACTTTGTTGATAGTGGCTTAAAACGGTCACCATTTTTTTTCCCCTATGTTGCCGATCATGGTTAAATCTTTTACAAACTCATCAATTTCCAAGCATATACAGTAATTGCCACTTTTCTTTAATCCAATGTCTAGTCATCACTTACAGTTTATTTTGTTGTCTGCCTGTTTTTCTTTATTTTTGTTCTGTTTAACATTATACGCTTTCATTCCGAGCGGCAAGTCAGGCAATTGAAGACAATGCTGTGACGCACAAAATAATACGATTATTCTCATCATCGTTCTTTGCATGATCACTGGAAAAGCTAAAATGTTAGTTGGCTTTATTAAAAAGGCTCTTTTTGATTTAGGCTTCATGGCGCTACAATTATTTAACCCCCTTTAGTCTCGGCCAGGCGTGTGCCCGCCGCTGTTCAGCAGCACTGCAAACTCTTTCAGGACAGCAGGGGTTAACTATCTCTAATTAAAATGCAAAGTTTGTCTTCTTAGATGATTCTAGATGAAAAGCCCTTTTTAATGAAAGAGCAACAGTAAACTCCAAATTTTTCCCTGATGAAGATAAGTTATAGAAATTCCGCTAACCTTTTTTTTTTTCCTGAATATTATCTCTCGTTGGAAAAACAATGCTTTCTTTCTAAATCTCAATTTGCATATGAAAAAAGGCACATTTTATTGATGCTTTTGACGGATTGTATTCTTTTGCTTGCTGGAATACTGCTTTTTAAACATAACAGCTTAATTTTTTTTTTTATCATAAAGTGCAGGAAATCTCATTCTGGAAGCCTTCTCTGTATGTTGAGCCCTCTAAAGAAAATTATCAGTTCCGATTTTCACATGAGCATTTGCCTGTACAGACAGTTTCTTCCAAGAAAAATGAGCTCAACGCAATCAGCAGAAGCAGATAGGCAGAAAAAAAAAGAGGCTTATATGGATTCATTAGAGTGGGCCACCAATGCCATTAAAATGGCAGTGGTGTGATTTCAAAAAGGGTTTACACTTGAAACAAAAAGCCGCTGAGACCTTGTGAGATGCAAGAAAAGTTCACATAATGTATGCATTGATTTTTACTTACAGATGTTCATGTATGGCAGGGGTGTCCATAATAATTCTTTTGCATGCTACAGGAAGTAGAATTGAGCAAACCAATCTAATTGGTGAAATACTGCATCTGGTTCTCAGATAATAGATAGCCAGAGATTTCAGCC
Source organism: Glandirana rugosa (assembly GCA_018402905.1). Taxonomy (NCBI): domain Eukaryota; kingdom Metazoa; phylum Chordata; class Amphibia; order Anura; family Ranidae; genus Glandirana; species Glandirana rugosa. Next base: position 201,434 of record BLSH010369595.1, on the reverse strand, counting down.
AATCTAGCTGTCTGCTTGCCAGTTGGATTTGTCTTTTTTGCTTTCTCCATGAAAGAAGAAAAATGTTAGCCTCTGACCCCTGATAGATACTAGTATAAAAAATTACATATATAAACTGGTATTCCTATGGCATTCATGTATCAGATGACACTGTAACGGGCCTGCATAGGGGGACCATCTCAAATGCCTGGGGTGATGTAATGTGGAAGAGGGATAACATTTTGCAAAAATTATGGGCAAAAATTTGAAAACAACATAACAAGATAAAAGAGTTTAATATTGAGCACCCCAACACAAAACGTTCATGACAAATGATGACCGAAAACCGACTAATTTAGCCACGTGGACACAGGAGGTACACACTCTTCTCGACGTTAATTAGAATGCCAGGCTTAGTGTACAACCATCAGGTACTGTCTCCATTACCCCAAAATTAAAAAGTACACAAGAGGAGATTCGGGTTGCCCTGACGGGTTTCGCTCCTGCCCCCCTACCCGACCACAAGTTCCCATATGGGGTGGTTGGGTGGTCTGGAGGTGCGGGGGGAGACCCCCCCGGGGCAACGCGATTATATGTTATAAGATGAAACGGTTCTGTTCAACTATCTACAACCCTTCATCTGACGCTCATGGTTACCTAAATGTTGTTTTTGAACTTCTGACCTCAATTACATGCGTTAGCCTTGTATATGAGAACAGAAACCTGTTTTCCGTAGTCAATTTCTATGTAACATTGTCTATCCAACAATGCTCAATATTTCATTCTGCGTATGCTGTTTGCATTATTTCAATAAAACTGATTTGGAAAAAAAAAAAAAAAGAGTATAATATTTTCCTTGGTCCCCTGGCCTTAACACAGAACTTAAAGCGGTGGTAAACCCACACCAAAAAAAAAAAAAATAATCCCTGCATCGCATACTAACACATTATGAAATAATTATCTTAGAACAAGGCTCCCGATGCCCGACTCGGTCAGCGCCGAGGGAGCTGACATGATATCCACGTTGTTTCTTCCGGGTTCATGGCTCCAGCGCTGTGAGTGGCCAGGGTCACGAGATGTCACTTCTGCGCACGTGCACTGCAGTTCTTCATTCCAGCAAGGAGCTCCGATTTTCCGGCAGCCTCCGCCGGATCTTTAGAGCGCATGCGCCACTGACTTTAGCGGCTGCATGCAGAGCGAATATCTCCCAAACCATACAGGTTTAGCAGATATTCATTTTACCTACAGGTAAGCCTTATTATAGGCTTACCTGTAGGTAAAAGTTACATTTCAGGGTATACAACCACTTTAATACATTGGGTGCCAGAGATAGAATGCATTGAGTGCCGGGTCTTCATTTTTGGCTGCATGGGGACTGGTGTAGTGTCACTGTCAGGGGTCAGGCTCAGAGACCAGTAGCTATAGCAGTAGGGAGGCTTCCACAGACCAGCTGGGTAAGTGCAACAGCAAGTTACCCTAGTGCATGACACAGGCTCACCCTGAGGTGCGGAGTCTAAGCACTAACCGGAGCTTCTGATGATGGAGATGGGTTTAACTGAGTGTTAGTACCAGGTCGTGGTCCTCAGGATCTCCCCACCAGGAGGTGAGCAAGCTGTTGTCCTATAGCTTATATAACATGTAGGGATCAAGCAGAATGGTAGTCAGTAAACAAGTCAAAGGTCAGTAACAAGTGGTTGCAGATTGGGATAAAGCTGAAGCATAGTCAAGGAAAAAGCCAAAAGTCATTAACGAGTGGTAGAGGCAGGTGGCATCTATACAAGAGCGAGATATTGGCTGGAGAGAGCACAATAATCTGGCAAACAAAAAGTGCAAATGCTTGGCTTAAACAGGAAGTTCATGAGAGGAGCAAGAAGTTCAAGGTTCAGCAGAAACAAGGCAGGATTGTCCAATGGATCAGATAGGGGGCTGTCTAGCATTTCAGGTGGCCCAGCAAGAAGAGACATCAGCAGCCACAGCAATGTCACAGGCGCAGACCCAGGTCCTGAGATGTGGTTTTATTAAAAATACTAAATTAAAATAAGAAATAAGCTGACCTTGCCTGGGTTTGGTGCGAGGCAGGTTTGGTGAACATTACTGAAGTTTTGATGCCCAATAGTAATGAGTTAAACATACCTGAGTTTTGGTTCAGGACAGGTTTGACAAACGTGACTAAATTTTGGTTGTGAATGCCAACCCCAATTGAAGTCTATGGGAGCTGAATATTATTCCTGTTGTTTTGGAGGACGTCCTCCAAGGATTGCTTCTCGCGGCACCCCATAGGGCGCACTCAGGAGCGATTTGTCACCTGCCGTGTCCACCGGACACAGCCGATGACAGATCACTGTACCAGCCCACTGCCAGAACCATTTGATCGCTGCAGCCAATCACAACAGATCACATGATAAACAATGAAGGGCTTTGATTCAAGCCTTTCATTGTGTACTATTTTCATGAGCTTTGTGATTGGTCACAGTGATCACTTGGTACAGAGAGGGGCAATCACAGCCCATCTGTACCATGTGATTAGCTGTGGCCAATCACAGTTAACTGCTTCCCGACCGCATGCCGTCTTTTGATGGTGGCAGTCTGGCAGCTGTGCGCGAATCAACGAAAATAGGCGGCGATCGCGTGCAGAGCTAGGGGGCACGCGCGCGCACCTTCCAGCGCGGTCGCGACGGTCCCATTTGTTGCGGGACCATTCAGTCAACATGAATAGACCAATGGATTTTGGTCTATTCATGTTGATCACCGGCGAATAGGATTTCTTCCCCTACCTGTGAAATGTAAACACAGGTAGGGGAAGTGATGTCATCTCCCCTCTCTTCTTTCTTTTCCGTTGCAGAGAGGTGAGAGAGACATCTAAAAACATGAGTTGCACAAACAGCACACTGATACCAGGTCACATAGGCACATTTAACCCTTTGATTGCCCCCTGATCGCCCCCAGTTAACCCTTTCACTCCCTGTCACCCCCTGTCACAGTATCATATAGTGCAGCGATCTGATTTTTACCGATCACTGTACTTGTGACCCTTGTGGCGCTAAATCAGTGTTAGGGTAGATAGTATTAGGCCTAGTTAGGTGTAAATACCCCCCCTTGCCCCCCCAATAAAGGTTTTAACCCCTTGATTGCCCCCTGTCACCTGTGATCACCGTATAAGTGTCACGGGTGACGCTAGCTAGCTAGATCATTTTTTCCCCCATCAGATTACCCGCCTTATATTATTTTATATACCTTTTATAGGTTTTAACCCCCGATCGCCCGGCGGTGAGACCAGTTAGGTTATAGCGTGCGTTAGGGTCAGCGTAAATACCAGGCAGGGCCAGTTAGCGAGGTACTCTGACACGCACTCACACATTAGGTAGGTGCTAGATATTATTGTAATATCTGATCAGATCAATATCTGCGATCTGATCAGATATATATTAGCGTCCCCCTTAGATTTAGTGTTCTAAAAAACGCAGTGTTAGTGGGATCAGCCCAGATAACTGCTAACACCTGTGTTTAGCCTCTCTGCCCAGCCCAGCCCACCCAAGTGCAGAATCAATAGATCACTGTCACTTACAAAACACAAAACACTTATCTGCAGCCTCTGACAGTGAATTTGGTAGCGACTTGACACAGGCTCTGACAACCAGGTGCACTTTTTTGCCTGTGAGTCTCACTTGTGTATCTATAAATTTAGAGACCATGTCTAATCCGAGGTACACTAGTGAAGAGGCCTACGCGATTGTGAGTATGACAGATGAGAGCGATGGGGAAGACTCACTGTCAGATTCAGACTCACCAATCGAGTTGATATTCGACAGCGGCTCTATGACAGATAGCTCTGACGATTGGGTGGTCCCTGCTAAGGTCAGGAGTACCAGATCCCGTTTAGCTGGCGCTGAGGTGCAAGAACCGCAGGGCTCTCGTATGGAGCAGAGACCCAGTACTAGCGCTGCTACCCCTTCTGGTGACCTGGCAAGCACCAGCGGCCTAGTACATCCTGGTCATACAACCAGTACTGCAGTAACACTTGGTGACGTGGCAAGTCCCATAAGTGCAGTTCAAGCTGGTGTGGCTAGCACGAGTAATGCTCCGCAGCCACAAAGACGAAGAACACCCGCAGAGCCCATAGTGCCCTTCCTGACGCGCTTGCAAACCCTGATTGGCAACCCACCACTGATGCAGCGCCCGTACTTCCCCCATTCACTGCCCAACCCGGAATTCAGGTGAATACAGTTGATTTTAGGGCCATTGATTTTTTTTCGCTGTATTTCACCGAAGATCTCTATAGATCTATTGTGGACCAAAGCAATTTGGTCAATACATCGCCGCTAATCCCCATTTGTCCCTTGCCAGAAATTGGAAACCAATTACGGTTTCCGAATTTAAGACCTTTTTGGGCCTCACCCTCAACATGGGCATACATCATCTACCTGAATTGTGGTTACATTGGTCCAATGACTCAATTCATCACATGTATGTCTACTCTTCCATGGCCAGGACAAGATACGAGCAGATTCTGCGGTTCATGCACTTCAGTGACAATCGACTCGATCGTCCATATGGAGACCCTGAATTTGACCGGCTCTACAAAATTCGGCCCCTCATAAACCACTTCAACCAGACGTTTGCAGCACATTTTATTCCCAACCAAGTTGTGTGCGTGGACGAGTCCCTGATTAAATTTGTTGGCCGTCTTGTTTTCAAAAAGTACGTCCCCAACAAGCGTGCCAGATACGGGTCAAGTTGTATAAGCCCTGTGACAGGGCCACAGGCTATACATGTAGTTTTATGGTTTATGAGGGCAAAGATAGTCAGATAGAGCCAGAAGGATGCCCAGACTACATGGGGAATGCTGTCAAAATTGTGTGGAGCTTGGTGTCACCCTTATTTGGAAAGGGGTACCATTTGTACGTGGACAATTACTACACAAGCGTGCCACTTTTTAATCATTTACTTGATCACCAAATTGGCGCATGTGGCACCGTGCGACCTAATCGCCGGGGCTTCCCCCAATGGTTGGTAGATTCCCGACTTAGTCGGGGGGAGAGAGCCTGCTTGAGATGTGGTAATTTGCTTGCGATGAAGTGGAGGGATACAAAGGATGTTTTCATTCTTTCCTCCATTCATGCAGACGCGGCTGTCCAAATTAGAAGGGCGACTGGTGTTGTGGAGAAACCCCTCTCTGTCCACAAATATAACCTTAATATGGGAGGGGTGGACCTCAATGACCAGTTATTGGCGCCCTACTTAATTGCCCGTTAATCCAGACGCTGGTACAAAAAAGTGTCTATTTACTTCTTTCAATTGGCTTTGCTGAACGCTTTTGTGCTATACAAAGCATCAGGACGGGCTGGACCTCTCCTGCAATTCCAGGAAGAGATCATCAGAGCCCTTCTGTATCCAGATGGCTCTGCACCCCAAGTTCCCGATCCACATGCAGTGAGCCGGCTGCATGGACGGCATTATCTACATGCCATCCCTGGTACCCCTACCCAACGATACCCCAAAAAAAGATGTCGTGTCTGCCGACGACGCGGATACAGGCGTGACACCCGATATTGTTGCCCCACCTGTTTGGGCCAGCCTGGTCTCTGCATCGGTGACTGTTTCAAGCGCTACCATTCATTAGTTGAGTATTAGCGTAGGGAACAGCACTACATAGAATCAGGACACACTTTCACAGGGTCTCCAAAGATGTCACCGCATTTTGGAGACCCTAACCTTTACTGTTTATTGTTATATAAAAAAAAAAAAAGCGTACCAAAAAAATTAATAAATAAAAAAAGTTATAAAAACCAAAAAAATAAAAAAAAATAAAAACCAAAAACAGTTGTACGTTTCTTGTTTTTCTATCTCCATTTTCTCTCTATTCTCTTTCTATTGCTCTCTCTCTTGTTGTCTATGCATATCTGTAATGTTTTGTTGCGGTTTATTATAGTGGGTTTTTTTTTTTGCAGGTATGCAATGTTTTATGTAACATGTAATTTTTTTATTCTTAGCAGGAATATTATTTTTTTATGTGTTACTGTTTTTATTAATCTTTATTTAATTTTCAGGTACGCCAGCTGCAGAGCTGATTTATTTAGGGTGACAGCAATAGCGTTTGCTCCCACCATATATAAAGCAGCGACTCCAGCGCTGTTGGCGGTGATTTCACCACCACAGTTAAAAAAAGAGCAAATATACCAGAGCATAGGAGCAGTGGGTGGAAATTGGGGCAGATTGCCCCTATGCTCCGGTATATTTTTTTTAAAAAGTGGCTATGCCCACCATTAGAAGTAGGAGGATGAAGGGAGGTTTTCTAATGGTGGGCATACCCACCGATTGATTCTTTTTTTCATGAAAAAAAAGAACATTACAATATATGCCCAACAAGGACCCGCGACATACTAGTATGTTGCTGGTCTTCTCAGGCGAGAATGCAGCTGGTGGTTCCGCCAGCTTACCATAGAGCTGATTGAAGACTAAAATGGCTCCAATCATCTCCATGGCCTAAGAAACCGGAGGCTACGAGCATTTTGTGACTTTGGTTTCGCCAGATATAAACAGCGCCATTGGGAAATTGGGGAAGCATCTTATCAAACCGATTTTGCTGTGGTCAGATGCTTTAAGGGCTGGGGAAAGATCTAGAGTTTAGTAGACCCCAAAATGAAAAAAAAATGAAATGCGACAATAGCTATTTTTATCATAGGGGATATATTTTAAATCCCTGGGATAAAAATAAAAATGATAAAAAAAAAAGAAAAGGATGAAAGGGACAGTGTAAAAATAAAACAAAAAGCAAAATGAATAATAAAAAAAAAAAATGCACCCCTGACCCCCGTGCATGCGCGCAAAGGTGGACGCAAGCGTCAGTTTCATGTCGTATGTAAACAACAATTTCACCATGCATGTGAGGTATCACCACTAACGTCAGATCGAGGGCAGTAATTCTAGCAGTAGACCTCCTCTGCAGATCTAAAGTGGTAACCTGTAAAGGCTTTTAAAAATGTATATAGTTTGTCGCCGCTTCGCGTGTGTGCGTCATTTTTAAAGCATGTCATGTTTGGTGTCTATGCACTCGGCATGAGATCAACTTTTATATTTCACCAAACACTTGGGCAAAAATAGTATTTTTTTGTGCATTAAAATTCAAAAAAGTGTTTTTGTTCCACAAAAATTGCGTTTGAAAAATCGCTGCGCAATTACTTTGTGAAAAAAAAATTGTAACACCCACTATTTAAATCTGTAGGGCCTCTGCTTTAAAAAATATATAATGTTTGGGGGTTCAAAGTCATTTTCTAGCAAAAAAAAGGATTTTTTCATGTAAATAAAAAGTGTCAGAAAAGACTTGGTGGTTCAAGTGGTTAGAAGAGTGGGTGATGTTGGGCATAAAATGCCAGGACAGTTCAAAACCCCCCCAAATGACACCATTTTGGAAAGTAGACACCCCAAGCTATTTTCTGAGAGGCATGTTGAGTCCATGGAATATATTATTTGTTTGTCATAAATGATTGAAAAGTGACAAAAAAAAAAAAAATTACACAAAGTTGTCACTGAAATTATATATTGCTCACCCATGCCATGGGTATGTGTGGAATTACACCCCAAAATACATTCTGCTGCTTCTCCTGAGTACGGGGATACCCCATGTGTGAGACTTTTTGTGAGTCTATCCGTGTACGGGACCCCAAAAACCAATCACCGCCTTCAGGATTTCTAAGGGCGAAAATGTATGCCTTCATCCCATACTACCTATCCAGGTTGCGGAGGCCATGAAATGCCCAGATAGCAAAAAAAAACAAACAAATGACCCCATTTTGGAAAGTAGACACCCCAAGCTATCTGCTGAGAGGCATGTTGAGTCCATGGAATATTTTATATTTTGCCACAAGTTTCGGGGGAAATGACAATTTGTATTTATTTATTTTTTTTTTACACAAATTTGTCACTGAAATGATATATTGCTCACACATGCCATGGGTATATGTGGAATTACACCCCAAAATACATTCTGCTGCTTCTCCTGAGTATGGGGATACCCCATGTGTGAGACTTTTTGGGAGCCTATCCGCGTACAGAACCCCGAAAACCAATCACCTCCTTCAGGATTTCTAAGGGCATAAAATGGTGATTTTACTTCTCAGTACCCATCACGGTTTTGGAGGCCCTGAAATGTCAAGGTAGCACAAAACCCCCCCAAATGACCCCATTTTGGAAAGTAGACACCCCAAGGTATTTGCTAAGAGGCACGGTGAGTATTTTGCAGCTCTCATTTGTTTTGGAAAATGAAGAAATAAACGGAATTTTTTTTTTTTTTTACTTTTTTCAAATTTCAAAACTTTGTGACAAAATGTGAGATCTGCAAAATACTCAAAATACTTCTCAGCAAATAGCTTGGAGTGTCTACTTTGCAAAATGGAGTCATTTGGGGGGGGGGGGGTTGTGCTATCTGGGCATTCAATGACCTCTGAAACTGTGATAGGGAGTGAGGAGTAAAATCACCTTTTTACGCACTTAGAAAGCCTGAAGGCGGTGATTGGATTTTGGGGTCCCGTACGCGGCTAGACTGCCAGAAAGTCTCACATCTGTGGTATCCCCGTATTCAGAAGAAGCAGCAGAATGTATTTTGGGGTGTAATTTCACATATTTGTAGCCTCTAATACAGACACTGAAATTGGAGGTCTGTTTCTTAGACTAAAGAATCTGATGGTCACAGAAATTCATCTCCAATGGGACACAGCTTTCCTGGAACAGTACATCAATGAGAGTATGGTTCCCAGGAGCCTCAGATGGGAGATACATCCCCAGCAAGGAGAAACTGACCTAGAAGGATGGTTTAAATACTACAATGATGCAGGTCTAAAATCTTTAGGCTTCATCAACTCTAGAAAGAAATCCAAGCTAGCCATCATTGATCTAGAAGTAAAGGATATTAAAGATAAGCTATTACCTTTTAAAAATTCTGCAGAATACCAAAACTTATCTTCAAACCTCAAAATGCATTTAGAAAAAGAAGATAGAGAACAAAAACTCAAAAAGCAAAGAAAATATGCCAGAGATACTGAGGATTACAAAACCTCTAGTGTTTTCAAATGGCAAAAAAACCAGTCCACTACAGGTCCAACAGAACATCCCCATGACCCCAATAAGGGACACCTCACAGTGGCACAACCTTTAACCCCTAGGGATTCACAGAGGGGGAGATCACCTTATAGGCCTCCACCCCCCCCAGCATGGAGGAGAGGGGCTTCTCAGGATTATCGATCCCCTTCTTACCATCATTACTCCAGACACCCCCCTAATAAAGGACGTGGACCCCCTAAAGGTACACAGGGTCTGCATAACTCACATGCGTACAATACACACACACATCAATCTAACCAAGGTTATTATCAGTCCCGACCACCACATGGATATAGACCACCTAGACAAACACCTTCTACCCCATACTTCCGTTTGGATACTTCCACTAGATACTCACCATTATATAATGATGAACCATATTTTTCATATAACGAGGAGGGTTATGATCTCAATCAATCTCCATACCGTTATAATTCTGATTATCCCCACCTTCCCCCCCCCCTCCACCACGGGTTTTTCCCTTGGCCAATCCTTCCAGAAAAAGGGGCCCCGACTCAAGAGAGGGAACAGAGGGGGGAGGAAGCATAAGAGAGGAAAAAAGAGTTCGAACATAACCTCCTCTTCTGGTATTTTCAATTTAAGTAAACAAATCCTCAGTCAAGAGGAAACTAGTGTACTCAACAAAGGCCTAAAGTTTGCTTTACCCAAAAAACTGAACAAATTTGAAACTTTCATTGACGTTCAGAAATTTATACGTAGAATTAACATTCAACGTTACCTTATCTCAAATCCTATTAGATCCACTTTAAACAATACCCCCTCGGTGTATTCGGGTCTCAGTAACCCTTCCACTTTTAACCCTTCAGGGCCAATAGCCCCCTCTATTAATGTTTTCAGGGATTTGGTTTTGCGCGACTTCGAGGATATGCCTGTACGCAAATGCCATATCCCCACTGCTCTCAAACAGGGGGTTGAGAGCCTCTGTCATAATAAAAATCTTATCATTAGACCTGCTGACAAGGGTGGTGGCATTGTGGTCATGGATAAAGCTGACTATAAAACCGAGATGACCAACATCCTGAGTGACACTGCTACCTACCAACCCCTACTATCTAACCCTACCAACAAATTTAAAAATGAATTAACCAAAATCATTAAACAAGGTTTTGACAAGGGTATCATTAACAAAAAGGAAAAACATTTTTTAATTCCCATGTGCCCCCGTATTCCCACTATTTATTTTTTACCTAAAATTCACAAAGATTTGGAACGACCACCCGGACGACCGATTATCAGTGGCATCGATTCAATTACCTCGAGAATTGGTAAATACATAGACCATTATTTGCAGCCACATGTGACCAGAATGCCATCATACCTTAAGGATACAAAAGATACTATTCGCAAACTTGAAATGGTTCAATTACAAGAGGGAGACATCATAGCCACCGCTGACGTTTCCTCCCTATATACGTGTATTTCCCACAATCACAGGTTAGCTGCTGTGGATCATTATCTCGCACAGGATACAAGTATACCTATTTCACAAAAAGAGTTCATTCTAGATCTGGTTGTGTTTGCCACCACACACAACTATTTCTGGTATGACCAACAGTTTTACTCACAATGTAAAGGCGTAGCTATGGGGGCTAAATTTGCCCCCAGTTTAGCTAATTTATTTATGGCCAAATGGGAGGAGGATGTCGTCTTTGCCCATAATAAACCTGAGTTAATCTTTTGGGCCAGATATATTGACGACATCCTCCTCCTTTGGCGTGGCGATCAAAGATCACTTGATGCCTTTTTCACCAGTCTGAACAATAATGATAGGAACATTGTTCTATCCCTTGAAAGTAGCAACCATAACATTCATTTCTTGGATCTGAACATTGATATCAGCACGGGGAAATTCATTACAATGACATATTTCAAACCAACTGACAAAAATGGTTACATTCCGACAGACAGCTGTCACCACCAAACGTGGCTTAAGTCCATACCCAAAAGCCAATTTATGCGTTTGAGACGTAATTGTTCGGATACAAAAGTTTTTATTGAACAGGCTCAAGTTATTAAGGAAAGACTCTTGGAAAAAGGATACCCTGAGGATGTGGTAACCAAAGAGATACAGATGGTCTCCCAGATTGATCGTGATACACTTTTAATGGACAAACCCAGGACCCAGAATTTTGATGCCAAATGGTCCTTTTTTACGGGGTACTCAATACAACACAAACAAATAAAAAAAATCATTAATAAACATTGGGGGTCCTCCGTAATGACAGACTTATAGGCCCCCTTCTACCTGAAAAACCACAGGTTGTATACCGAGGGGTCCCCTCCTTGAGGCACAGGCTAGCCCTGAATGTGGTGGACCCCCCTGGTAGACCTACTTTTTTCCAGGATTTGAAAGGTTTTTTCAAATGTCAGAGATGCAGGGTCTGCAAATTTAATAAGATTAAAAACAGGAGGATCTCAAGTTTTTCTTCGACGGTTACAGGGCGTACATATGAGCTAAAATGTTTCTGTACATGTGAAACCAAAAACGTTGTATATCTTTTAACCTGTCCTTGCAATAGGCAATATGTTGGTAGAACTACAAGGTCTTTTAATGTAAGAGTAAACGAGCATATAACCAATATCATTAAAGGGAAGACTAATCACAGTGTCCCTAAACATTATCTTAAATACCACGATCGTAACCCGGATGGTACTCTCTACCAAGTAATTGACAGATATGTTCCCCCTTGGAGAGGGGGGTGGATCAAAAGAGGAGTTTCACAACTAGAAACGTCTTGGATTTACCAACTTAAGAGATACTACCCACATGGTATGAATGTGGAATGGGACATTAATGCTTTTATTAACAAAGCCTAACATTTTGGTTCATCCTTATATATATATTTTTCAAATTTCTAGTGTCCCCACATTTTGTGGTTATCCAGATCCATTTCTTTTTATGTACACATCTTTTATAGGTTATATGCATTTTACCATCGCCCTTGTTGTGACAACCTTTCATCTTATCCATTTTTGCTCATTTTTATCTTTTTTCAGATACGCACATTTTTTACGTTTTTACGTTTTTATATGGTTAATGTTTCAAAATGTGGTTCTATTTATTCTTATCTGATTTATGACTTGATGTGGTAACTAACATATGGAACTTTGCTAACATATAATTGATATGTGATGTACAACGCATGTCTCATTTTGGTTCTTCAATCTGGCTGCCTGTTTTTAAACCCTTTATATATTTCATTTAATTTTATATATTCCAAATTTTTAATCTCTTTGAGTTTTTTAATCCGTATAAAAGTTCGGATTTTAAACTCCTTCAGTTTTGGCATTTTTTACAAATGACCGTTTCAAATGATCATTCCGGTCTTTCGTTCGTTTTTTATCAGAGTTTACTAATTTTCATTATGACCTAATTTTTACATATTGTCCTTTTCTCATCGTGGACTTCATCACTTTTATTTAATTTTACATTAATATGCACTATTTATAGTTCCCCCATCTTTAGGTGTTGTTTAATCACCTTCTTTTCGCTTTAATGTATGCATACCCCCTGCTGACAGTTTGCAAAAGCAGCAATACACTCATCACGTTACTTCCTGTTTGAATGCTGCACCCATTTCTTGCTTATGTCCGGGGCATTCTGTTCTTTCCTTGGTCTTCATTGACACACACTCACTTTTGATTTTGATACACTCTCTGCTGACAGCTTAGAAGTCAAGGGGGAGTGACTTATCTATCTCATCACGTCACTTCCGGTTCGAACGTTATACTAGGGCTTCCGTTCTTATCACATCCGGGTCACTCTGATTCACTTCCCGGCTTTTTTGATAAGTGTTTCTTACTAATTCCTGCATTTTAATCACTACCAAGATACATAGGTGTTTCTGGTCTATATATTTTTTTCGGTTTTACTTATAATTCACCCCTGTTGTAACACCACTTGAATTGGGACATTATTATTTCTTCACCATACAGAGGCGTGGAACGCACGCCATCGGCGCCATTTTGACGCTCAAAAAGTGATTTCCGTTTCTACGGCCCCCTACAGGGGGCCAATTGTTATTCATAACACACTTTATAAATGGCATGTTAGGCAGGAGGGGAAATACCCCAGATGACGGCCAGTTGAGCCGAAACGCGTCGTTTTTTTCCCCATTTCCTGCCATTTTCTATGAGCTCTGAATTTGAACACAATATGTGAGTATTTTTAATCCATTAATTTCTGTAATAAATTTGTTAAACTGTATCACACGATTGTGGGCTTCTCTCTTTTACCTGAATACACCCCGTTTGAATACCGTTTTTTTCCTGGACGAGAGAACGTGAGGGGTTGGAGTTACTCTCCTTTCCACCAGCGTGTGCCCAGAACAAGTGATACCCCCTTCAGGAGGAGCGGAACTTCGGTATAGAGGACCATCCCTCTGGAGCTACCAGGAGGTCCCCCGAGTCTAGTGATTACCCCCCTTTTGGAGGAGCGGGCCAGTGGTACAGAGGATCATCCCCCCAGGAACCACCAGGAGGTCCCCCAGGCGATTTTCCCTCGTTTCCAGTTGATCGGATGACCAGGAGCCAAGTTTGGATTTAAACACCTGCGCTTGACCTACCATTTTCTGGTAAGCCTACATCCATTGTCTTTATCACGGCTGAAGAATCTTTTATGCTAAATTTTCTCTTTGAGTGAATCACCTTCATTTATTGACATTTTGTTCTCAAATACCATAGACGCTGCATATAATTATTCAGTTCACATATACCCATGGCATGTTCAAGCAACATATCATTTAGTGACAACTTTGTGGGAAAAAAAAAATTGTAATTTCCCTGAAACTTGTGGCAAAATATAAAATATTCCATGGACTCAACATGCCTCTCAGCAGATAGCTTGGGCTGTCTATTTTCCAAAATAGGGTCACTTGGGGGGGGGGGGGGGGC
>BLSH010369595.1:118062-133378 GCA_018402905.1 Glandirana rugosa | reverse complement strand
AAATCTCTAATTTCTGCTATCTGTCCTCAGAGCAACAGCACAGACAGCAGTAGTAAAGTAATCTATCTCAGGATGCAGGATCAGGTCTTAAAATGGCTAAAATCTGTCCCTCACGCCGTCAGCTACCTTTCCCTATACTAACCCAAGGAGCATGTGACTGCAGCACTGTGACTCCAGCTTATAAAGAGGCTGGGTCACATGATGCACCGGCCAATCACAGCCATGCCATTAGTAGGCATGGCTGTGATGGCTTCTAAGGGCAAACCAGTGAAACGCTTGTTGATTGGCTGCCCTGCAGCTTCTCAACACGTGGAGTAAAATAGCAGAACCCCGGACCGAACCCGAACGATTTTTGAAATGTCCGGGTCCGTGCCACGGACACCCAAAAGTTCGGTACGGACCCGAACGTTACAGTCCGGGTTCGCTCAACACTACTAATGATCAATAATAAAAAGTCTAATATAGTGATTATTTATCAGGTGGTAGCCAATGATTACCCTTACAATCAAATATGTGCCACCCTCAAGAAATGCTCATATCTTTCAGGGAGGTAGTGTAATCCACATCGCCTGTGTACCCAACCCCCCAGCCCTCCCCCCTTTCAGAATCACTCACCGGAAAGATGTGTTTTTAAAAAAGTCATTAGAGCTTATATAGGCAGTCTTAAATCCCACTTGGTCCTTTCCTTTGTCCTCCTTAACATATATGCAAACCCATGCCTTATAAAACAACTCATTCTGTTTAAAATAGAACTGAAAGGCAAAACATTTGTGTATAGATATATAAAAAAAAATTATAGACGTTTTTCATAATCTCAGTTGCATAAGGAACTCAGAGAGCTGGGGGAAGAGAAACAGCAGCACACTAATCTTCCCAGTGAATGGCTGTGTGGGGGGGGGGGGGGCTGTCAGCACAAGCCTGTTCATTGGAGGAGAGTACACTGAGTTCTCAGCACAGCTAGAGATCTGACCATGCTGTGCTCTCATGCCTAGCATAGCCAGTTTGTGATAGGTAGGAAATCAGAGGAACTAGCAGGAACACCAGGGATTTCACACAAAGGAAGCAATATAAAGAGAAGAGGAGTCTGAATCTGAATCTCCTTAGATCACGCAATTCGCAATGAAGACAGGTTTTCCTTCCTCCCTGCAGTCATCTCACGTCTCCCTGTGAGATGTCTGGATGATCTCCTTCATCCCCGTAATGTTGAATAGTGACCGTGGATGGGGCATATGAGACTTTTTTGACCCCCCCTGTAACAGGTGGTCAATGCTCTCTGGTAAGAGTACATCCAAACCTTTTGGTGGAGGTATAGTCATAGGGTGCAGGAGCCGAGGGATGGTGCTGGCATTCAAGAACTTTTGCACATATATATTTTGATTTTGGATTTATTACACTAGTATCACATCAGTGATACCTGGACTTATTATATCATTTAAAGCGCAACACATTTGTTATTTATATTTGTTTATGTCATAATATCTCACGTTAGTGGTGCTGCTATTGTTGTCAATGTTGTTATTGTTTTTTTGATGTCTTGAGCGCAGTTCTTTGTTATCATAGGAATTCATGTGCCCGGTGTCCTGAAAGGTGCCAGGCGCATGGATAGGGAGGGTGGCGGCGGTGGATAGGAGAGGCGGGGGCAGCGCCTGTGTACCCACAATGGACGGGCCGTCCCCGGTCCCACAGAACCCTGCTTGAGAATGGCTGACATAGACTGTAGATCAGTGCCAGTTCCATATTTGTGATGTCTTTTACATGAGGAGAAAAGTCCAATCACCATGTGCATGGGTTGCTTTTAGTAGAAACCTCCCTTTTCTTTTGATTCTGGAGGATTGTTTATGTTGCTTTTGGTTTGCACAGAAAATTATGTTTATATGATTATATTTGGAGTGAATAGCGCCAATTTTTTCACTCTTTAGCCACTTGCTGACCGTGCACTGCCTTTTAACGGCGGCAGTGTGGCGCTGTCTCGTGAATCGCAGTAAATAGGCGGCGATTCGCGCATGCTCAGCTAGGGGGCGAGAGCGTGCAGCCGGCTGTGCACTCTCGCGCCCGGCGCACTCTGGAGGAGTATGCCCGCAGCTCAGGCAGACCCGATGTCTGCCGGCGAGCCGCGATGAGCAGCTGTAAACACACCGGTTCCCCATTCTGACAGGTGGCACGTAAGGGATCTACTGATCCCTGTCACTGGGATTGGTTAGATCTCTTATGCCCATAGCAGCCCAGCCCCCCCACAGTTAGAACACACCTAGAGAACACAGTTAACCCCTTCCCTGCCCCCTGCAGGTTAACCCCTTCACTGCCAATGACATTTATACAGTAATGATAATCAGTGGATATTTACATTTCTGATTGCTGTATAAATGTCATTGGTCCCAAAAAAGTGTCAAAAATGTCCGCCACAATATCACAGTCCTGATAAAAATCGCAGATCGCTGCCATTACTAGTAAAAAAAAATCTAAAAACACCATAAATGAATTCTCATGGTTTGTAAACACGGCAACTTTTGCGCAAACCAATCAATAAACGCAGATTGAGATTTTCTTTTACCAAAAATATGAGGAAGAATATAAATTGGCCAAAACCGATGAATACATTTGTTTTTTTATACTTTTTTTGGATTTGTATTTTAGCAAAAAGTAAGAAATATTGTTTTTTTATAGCGGTTATCAGAAATGACACAGAGGTGATCAAATACCACCAAAAGAAAGTTCTATTTGTGGGAAAAAAAGGACGTAAATTTTGTTAGCGTACAACGTCGCACGACCGTGCAATTGTCAGTTAAAGAGACGCAGTGCCGAATTGCAAAAAGTGCTGTGGTCCTACAGTGGGAAATCCTTCCGGGGGGTGAAGTGGTTATTCGATATCACTAGCTATAGGTGGTTATTACCACTAGAAAAAAGGCAGCTGTTTTTCACACAAAAAAAATGTTTTCACGCCATCACTGCTTTATATTCACAATTTGTAGATCAGTGCATTTTGCGGAGGATAAACTGTAATTAATTTCATTTTCTCTATTAGTGCAGTATTTATTGTCTGCAGCACAATTTACTTGTGACATGACATGGTATATTATGAGACTCCATGTCTAGAGGAAGTTTTTCTTAGAATGTTCAGTCATTCTTCAATATCTTAATACTGTGTGCTGTGACATTCACTGCACTTGATTGAAGTGCAGCAAACAACCTTCAGAGTAAAGGTGAAATTATTGTAGAAAATGACAAAAACCCTCCAGTGGCTGCTAGATAATTAATTGCGTAAAACAATCTACTGGTTTCCAGTCATTTTAAAGTAATTAATTGAATTTGCTTTTTTTTCCGCAGAAGGTGAAATCATGTCTATTTCAAAACACAACTGTAATTTTAGGGCTGTTTTTTTATGAACTAGAAAAAAAAATCTTTTCATGCTAGGATCAATTAAAAAGAAAACCTGCAAACTTTCAATTGTTTAACAAAGTTGGGTTGGCAAGTGCTATTGGTAACAATGATGATTGCACTGCCCAACTTTATGTGTTTTGACAAGTGGTTGGCATGGGTGACATCAGATGTTTGAATCAGAGGTGACCTGACAAGTCCTGTACCAAGTTAATCTTCTTCCCCCGATCTATACATGTGAAGTCCTAGGCCAGTGATGGCGAACCTTGGCACCCCAGATGTTTTGGAACTACAGGGTGGGCCATTTATATGGATACACCTTAATAAAATGGGAATGGTTGGTGATATTAACTTCCTGTTTGTGGCACATTAGTATATGTGAGGGGGGAAACTTTTCAAGATGGGTGGTGACCATGGCGGCCATTTTGAAGTCGGCCATTTTAAATCCAACTTTTGTTTTTTCAATAGGAAGAGGGTCAAGAAAAACAATGGTGTGCTTGGTTTTAACGTAACTTTATTCTTTCATGAGTTATTTACAAGTTTCTGACCACTTATAAAATGTGTTCAACGTGCTGCCCATTGTGTTGGATTGTCAATGCAACCCTCTTCTCCCACTCTTCACACACTGATAGCAACACCGCAGGAGAAATGCTAGCACAGGCTTCCAGTATCCATAGGTTCAGGTGCTGCACATCTCGTATCTTCACAGCATAGACAATTGCCTTCAGATGACCCCAAAGATAATAGTCTAAGGGGGTCAGATCGGGAACCCTTGGGGGCCATTCAACTGAATCTTGAAAAGTTCCCCCCCTCACATATACTAATGTGCCACAAACAGGAAGTTAATATCACCAACCATTCCCATTTTATTAAGGTGTAGCCATATAAATGGCCCACCCTGTACATTTCCCATGATGCTCATGCACTCTGCAGCGTAGGTGAGCATCATGGGAAATGTAGTTCCAAAACATCTGGGGTGCCAAGGTTTGCCATCACTGTCCTAGGCACTCACTCCTTGTTAAAGTGCATGTAACAATAGATGAAAGAGCGCTTTACTGGTTGGGCAGGCCAGTCAGTGTTGACATTTTTTAAGGACCCTAAAGTAAGAATGCAGAGAGATAACCATATTAATGTACTGATGCTCTTTCAAGAAATTTTAAAAGTCCAGTTTTGGAAAGATTGAGTTTTAGGAAGTGGTGTGATGTCCATACTGTAAGGTCAGTTAGCAAATTAGTGACACACGAGGAAATTGAAGGGGTTAGTGAAGGAGTAGAAAGATATATTTGAGTGTCATCACCGTAGAGATGGTATTGGAAGCCATTGAAGGTTATCAAATGCCCATAAGACACACCCGCTGTGTCCATCCGCAGGTCACCTCTCCCATAGGTGTGCGCAGCCTATTGCATTAGGGTGTGCACCACAAAGCGCAAACAAACATGAGTGTGTGTATATATGTCAGAAGGGCAAAGGATGGTGTCAGTAGGGCAGAGGATGGTGTCAGTAGTTTATTTTTATTTTATTTGTATTTTACAATTTTGTTTTATTATTTTTTACAATATTATATTTTAATATTTTTTACAATTTATTTTAGAGTCCCTGCTGGGGGGCTTTGATGAAAAATCAGGGGTCTAAACAAACCCCTGATGTCTCACTTTTGAGACAGCGAAAGAGACTGAGGACAGAGATTCCCCAGTCCCTTTCTCTGCAGCCAGGCAGCAGGGAGAACCTGCACAGTACAGGGTGATTAGGGTGTGCCGAGCACACCTGCCACCCTATGTGCGCATGCCTATGACCTCTCCCCTCACTCACAGGCTTGGCTGAGAGCAGCGGGAGTCATTGGCTCCTGCTGCTGTCAGTAAAATCCTGCAAAGAGAGGGAACAAGGGGCAGGGACAAGCCAGGGTGTGTATGTCAATGGATGCGTGTGTATGTGTCCACCACAGGAAGTGGCTTGCTAAAGGGGCACACAGAGATAAGAAGGGGCAGAGAGAGCCGTCGAGTGACCCCAGAAAAAGGAGGATTGGAGGCTGCTCTGTGCAATATCCTTGCACAGAGCAGGTAAGTATACCATGTTTATTATTTTATCAAAAAAAGTGACCTTTCAACCGCTTTAAGGACAAAGCATTGAGGGACCCCTTATGGAAATAGGGAGAAAAAAAAAGTTGTAACTGCCGGTTCCACACCGCCTGCCATGTATTCACGGCGGCAGTGTGGACGCTGAGCGCGAATCGCCGTAAAAAAGCGGCGATCTGCGGGTGGCCGCTAGGGGGCGTGCGCCTGCCGTGCTCCTGAGGAGTGTGCCCGCGGCTCGGGCGGACCTGATGTCCGCAGGCGAGCCGCGATGAGCGGCCTCAGCCAAAGAACGGGAAACCGCTAATGTAAACACGGCGGTTCCCCTCTCTGTTAGTAGGGGCATGAGAGATCTACTGATCCCTGTCACTGGGATCAGTTAGATCTCTTATGCCCATGGTAGCCCAGCCCCCCCCCCCACACACAGTTAGAACACACCCAGGGAACATAGTTAACCCCTAGATCGCCCCCTTCACTGCCAATGACATTTTTACAGTAATCAGTGGACATTTAAATTTCTGATCACTGAATAAATGTCATTGGTCCCAAAAAAGTGTCAAAAATGTCCAATATGTCCACCCCAATATCGCAGTACCGCTAAAAATCGCAGATCACCGCCATTACTAGTAAAAAATAAAAAAAAATAAAAACACAAGAAATTAATTCTCATCACTCGTAAACGCAGCAACTTTTGCGCAAACCAAAAAATATATGCTAATTGCGATTTTTTTTACCAAAAATATGAGGAAGAATATAAATCGGCCAAAACCGATGAAAAAAAATATTTTTTATATTTTTTTTTGGATTTGTATTTTAGCAAAAAGTCAGAATTTTTTTTTTTTTAAATTGTCGCTCTTCTTTTGTTTATAGCGGTGATCAGAAATGACGCAGAGGCGATCAAATACCACCAAAAGAAAGCTCTATTTGTGGGAAAAAAAGGACTCAAATTTCGTTTGGGTACAACGTTGCACGACCGCGCAATTGTCAGTTAAAGCAACGCAGTGCCAAATCGCAAAAAGTGCTCTGGTCCTAAAGCTGGAAAACCTGAGTAGTGTGGTTTTTTTTAGACACTTTTTTTTCAGGTGAATGTGTAGGGGTACAATGTACCCCATGCTCATTCACATGGGGGGGGGTCCGGGATCTGGGGGCCACCCTCTCTTGTAACCTTTTGATATTAGCCCTATAGGGTGTTTCTACTTTTGTAACTGTACTTACAACCTTTGTACGTTTCTATTACTTTTCATTTATTCAATTAAGTTTTTCGTGAAAAAAAAAAAAGATAACTAATTCAGCTACCTCATTTAAGGATTGGTAAATTGCATTAGATTATATTTTTATTATGGTTTTATTTTGGCCCAGAATCACGGATACATAGATGATTCTGCATTTCTGTAGGGGGGCACATGTGCGCTTGCCCGCCCACCCGGCTGTGCTGCGATTCATCACAGCACATGCCGATCACTGGGTCCCGGCCAGTGATTGACCGCCGGCATCCAGTATTCAGCTCTTAGTCTCACAGAACACTGCTCTGTGAGTGTAAACAGCACAGAGCTGTGTTCAGTGATAGGGGATCTAGTTGTTTTTTCATTCCCTGCTAAGCAGGGAATGAAAACAACTCGATCGCCAGTAAAAGCAGCACACAGTACACACATAAACACTCCTTAGGCACATATTTAACCCCTTGATCGCCCTAGATGTCAACCCCTTCCTGCCCAGTGCATATTATTAGCACTGATCACTGTAATAATGTCACTGGTGATGTCAGCAGCAGTTAGTTACTTCCCATAAAGTGCCAGTTAGCCCTGGTTCAAATTGATGGTACTTTGATATTGTGCTACTTAACTTGAAGTAGCGCGATTTCAAATAATCAGGTCAGCGCAATTCCAGGTGCTACTTAAAGTCATCTGTGTGGTTTCATGCACAGAGGTCTATTGAAGTTGCACCCAAAATCAGCAAAAGTAGTGCAGGAACTACTTTTGCACACCGCTACGGTGCCACAAAGATGGCATTGCACAGATTGGAATGGTGCCATGCCTGGCAATAGGCTGCGACTTGTTATGTGATTTGCCCTGTCAAATCGCATTACAAATTGCTCCAACGAGGACTTAGTGTCAGAATGCGTACCGTCCCATTATAAGTCGCTGACCATCACTAGTGAAAAAAATGTAATAAATAAAAATTTCAGTATATATCAAATAATTTTTAGACTCTATAATGTTCATGCAAACAAATCAATATACGCTTATTGGTATTTTTTTTTTACCAATAACATGTAGCAGAATACATTTTAACCAAATTTTTTTTTTTTTTTAATGGGCTATGTTTTATAGCAGAAAATAAAACATTGTTTTCTTTTTCAAAAATTGTTAGTCTTTTCTTCTTTAGATAATAAAAAATAAAAAACCAAGAGCTGATCAGATACCACAAAAAAAAGCTCTATTTGTATGAAAAAATTGACACATTTTATATGGGTACAGCGTTGCACGACAATGTGCAATTGTCAGATAAAGTAGCGCAGTGTAGCATAGCAAAAAAAATGGCCTGGTCATGAAGGGGGTAAAACCTTTCAGAGCTGAAGTAATCAACATTTAGACCAGTCATGGTTGGCCATATTAACCACTTGCCGACCAGCCGCCGTCATTATACCGCGGCAGGTCGGCTCTCCTGCGCGAACCGCTGTAGCTATAATGTCCGCCGATGACCCGCGATCACCGTGCACAGAGGCAGAACGGGGATCTGCCTATCTAAACAAGGCGGATCTCCGTTCTGCCAGATGGCATGTCAGAGATCTTCTGTTCCCAGAAGAACAGCGATCTCTGTCATGTCCCAGGCAGCCCATCCCCCCTACGATTAGAACACACTGAGGCAACACAGTCAACCCTTTGATCGCCCCCTATTGTTAACCCCTGCCATTATCAGTAAAAACAATAGAAAAAATAAAAGTCCTTAAGTCTATCCCATAGTTTGTAGATGCAATAACTTTTGCGCAAACCAATCAATATACGCCTATTGCGATTTTTTTTACCCAAAAATATGTAGGAGAATATATCGACCTAAACTGATGAGTAAATTTGCTTTTTTTATATATATTTTTTTTATATTTATTATAGCAGAAAGTAAAAAAAAAATGTTTTTTCAAAATTGTCGCTCTTTTTTTGTTTATATCGCAAAAAATAAGAACCGCAGAGGGGATCAAATACCACCAAAAGAACACTCTGTTTGTGGGGAAAAAAGGGCGTCAGTTTTGTTTGGGTAAAACGTTGCACGGCCGCGCAATTGTCAGTTAAATCAACGCAGTGCTGAATCACAAAAAAACACCATGGTCAGGAAGTGGGTAAATCCTTCCGGGGCTGAAGTGGTTAATGCTTTACAGGACAAAGCATATAATTGAACGCCTCGATCTTCTGAGTAAGCGTTATATGAAAAACGCGAAACATGTAAAGAGTGGAACTACTGTGCTACGGTTGTGGGCCTATGTTTTCAACATCCCATATCCCCCAACGGATCACTCCCTACCCCACGAATCTCCTTTGTCCCTTTCTTTTGTTTTGTTTTTTTTGCTACACATTGTGTTATTATCTCTGCCACTACCGGGGTTTGGGGGGGCACCACCCACCAACTTGGGTGGGAATGGGATGTTGCCCACTATCATGCAGTAGCTCCGGGGCTCAATTTTGATTTTATAATATGTTTTAACACTTCAGCCCCGGAAGGATTTCCCACTTTAGGACCAGAGCCCTTTTTTTGCGATTCGGCACTGCGTCGCTTTAACTGACAATTGCTCAGTCGTGCGACGTTGCACCCAAACAAAATTTGCATCCTTTTTTCCCCACAAATAGAGCTTTCTCTATTTGTGGTGGTATTTGATCACCATTTTTGATTGCCACTATAATTAAAAAAAGAGCGACAATTTTGCAATTAAAAAACAGTTTTTCTTACTTTTTGCTAAAATACAAATCCAAAAAAAAAAATATAAAAAAAAATTTTTTTCATTGGTTTTGGTCGATTTATATTTTTCCTCATATTTTTGGTTAAAAAAATCGCAATCGGCGTTTATTGATTAGTTTGCGCAAAAGTTGCTGCGTTTACGGATGATGAGAATTAATTTCTGGGGTTTTTATTTTTAACATTTTTTTTACTAGTAATGGCGGTGATATGTGACTTTTAGTGGTACTGCGATATTGCAGCGGACATGTCAGACCATTTTGACACCTTTTTGGAACCATTGGCATTTATACAGCGATCAGTGCTATAAAAATGCACAGATTACGACTCCTATTGCCTGGTTTCCACCTCGATGTCACTGGACTCATAGCTTGTTCCCTTTAGGGGTGGGTTCTGGGACATCCGGGAGCGGGGGTAGTGGAAGGGTAAGCAAACTTTGATGTATTCTTTATGGTCTTTTCAGGTCAATAGTATGTTTCCGTCTTCCTTGCACTGTACATTGTTTCCTAGTTGGCCCTGCGAGGTCCAAGTGTACTCTATTGTACTCGCTATTTGGGTTGAGTCCTAAATGAATACTAGGATGTTGGTTTGTTTATATTTTCTGTACAAAACTTCAATAAAAACTATTAAAACAAAAATGCACCGATTACTGTGTAAATGACATTGGCAGTGAAGGGGTTAACCTGGAGGGGGTGCTCTAAGGGTTAACTGTGTTCCCTAGGCGTGTTCTAACTCTATGGGGGCTGGGCTGGCAGGGGGAGGGGAGTGATCACGGCTTCCATATACAGGAAGCCTGTGATCACAGCCCTTCCCCCTCTATGAGAGCGGAGATCCGTGTTTACATACACGGATCTCCATTCTGTCACTGCGGGGGGGCATCACGGGTAGCCAGCGGCGATCGAGTCCGCCCTACCCGCTCCCTGGCCCCCCCTGGAACACAGTGAGCGTGCGCGCGCCGCCGGGGGCACAGTGCGCGATCTCGCAGCCGCCGTCACATGATGGCGGTTTGCGATAACAAGACAGCTGCAGTTGGCGGTCGGCAAGTGGTTAAAAAACGTTATACTTTTTTATAATTGGTGTGTAATATCGTTTTTTTTGTACAGTACCCAGAAAGTCACAATTCTATTTGCTCTTCAATTTTCCTGAAGTGGTTAATGAGAGCCTAGACTAACTTTTTTTTTTTTAGGCTAAATTGATTGTCCTACTGTAGCTGTGTATAACGGCCTCATTTTAATAAATCATTTGCAAAAATCCCAAACAGCCATATTACAGTAAGCACCAATCAGCCATTGACTAGAGACATATATCATAAATATTACCTATGGAAGTCTTTAGTTAGATGTTCCTACTCAATGTTTTAACATCAGCGAATGCAAGAGTTAAAAACACACTGATTGCTTTGTCTGTGATCAAGCTTTGTACCCTCTAAAGAGATGTTCCTGGCATGCAGGTCCTTTTATTTATTGCATTTCTTTGTTCTTTAGCACTCTCCTGCAGCACAAGACAAATGCAGCTACAATTTTGAAAAAGGAATATGGAAATGTCGCCTACTTAGGAAATATAAGATATGATAATAGGAATTAAATTGCTCCATTTTCTCTTTACTGTCCTGCAGTAAATGTTCCAAGATTGTTACAAGGCATTACTCTAACAGCCAGAAAAGTGACTCCTACTGATTATTTAAAGCCCCGAATACTGACTGATTGTTAGTGTGGCAAAAGATGGGAGCGTGGAGAAGACAATTATATGACTGCCTGAACTTGTCTTCAGACAATATTTCCATGAACACCCAATGATAAAGAAATAATTGGATGCTTTTTCTTTAAATACATGCAATGTATATTCAACAAATACACAATTCAATGCATATTGCCTCATTTTGTTTAATTGTGCTTATTTAGTATAGGAAAAATAGTCCAGCTCACTAGTGTAGTCTGTTTTATGGTAACTTTGGTTACTTTGGTACATGGTAGCCTACATGAAATAAACTAAGATCTTCAGTTGAAAAAGATATTGTATATCAATATATAGCGCAAAGAACAATGGCAGCTGCTCCATTAGGGGGGCAGGGGCGCCACCCTCCTAATCCATGCGCTTGGCCCCTAATCTACATGCTGGACCCATGAATTTTAATGGGGTTTTTGTTTTATTTTTTGAAGTATGCGATTAGAGCCTAAGGCTCTAATTGGCTTCAAAAAAGGGTGGGCTTGGGGCACAGAACACTGCCCCCTGAGCCCACCCAGTTATGTGACAATAGCAAATTAATATTCACTATTGTCTTCCTGCTTCTCCTACTGGCCAATCAGGAAGCCGGTCTTAAGTCCCGATTGGACAAGAGGAGAAGTGACTATATTGGCCGGGAGAAGGGGGGGAGGCGCCGAGGAGGAGATGGAGGGGGAAGCTGTCGAAGCTGCTTGTGACCTGGATGGGGTAAGTGCGGGGCTGATGGATGGATGGGCGAGTGGAGGGGGGTTTGTTCGCTGCTCAACCAAGTAACGGGGGGTTTTATCAACTGACTGAATGAACGGGAGTTGGATCTTTTTTTTTGACCCCCCCCCCAAAAAAAAAATAGAGCACCGGCCGCCACTGGTAAAGAATAAGGCTAGTGGCACCAATTCCTTCTCTAATACAACATAAGCAAATACATTGATAAGCAAAGATTAATATTATATGTGAAAGCAGCCTGCAGGAAGCAACCATTGGTTACCGTTCACTTCCAATTGCTAAACACTGATTGGTTGTTATTGAGAACTCTGGGCACATAATTATTTTACATTTTAGCAATGCCACACATTTTAGTATGTAGTTGCAAATGATACAGTATATTAGTTTTCAGTGCCAGGATATTGGCACAGATGGCTTTCAGCATAGAGCTCATGGTGCAGGCAGTAATACCCAACCCTAAGAACCTTCTTACACCTACCCTCTTTGTAACCATAACACTGGTCCTCACTATAAACCTAGGACCGAACATCACACCAAACATAACTGTACCCCTAAAACTAATCTCACAGATAGCAAGCAAATTTGCTGCAAGCATGAAAATGACTTGCTAAGCTATTGCTAGACTTGCCAGGCTTTACAGGTTTGTTGCACAATTGCAGCAAGTTAACATTGTATGCAGCGCCGGCTGGTGCCACCCAAACTCCCCCGTTTGGTCAGTCAATCGATCAAACCCCCCCACCCGTCACTCGTTCAATCGGCAACCAGACCCGCACTTACCCCATCCAGGTCGTGGGCAGCTTCGGTGGCTTCCCCCTGCATCTCCCCCTCGAACGGCTTCCCCCGCTTCTGCCCCCGGACAATATGGTTGCTTCTCCTCTCCACCAATCGGGTCTTAAGACCCGCTTCCTGATTGGCCGAGGAGAATCAGGAAGACAATAATGAATATTCATTCACTGTTGTCATACAAGTGGGTGGGCTTGGTGCGCTGCACCCCGAACCCACCCTTTTTGAAGCCAATTAGAGCCTTAGGCTCCAATCATGTGCTTAAAAAAAAAATTGAAATCTATGCTTCTGGTGACCTGCATGTAGGTTGCTGATTGCATGAATCCAGAGAAACTTTCTTTGCAATCATTCTGCAATTTCTGGTTCAGTTATGTTGTGCAATTATCATCCCAACACAGGGGTAACTGTGGCTGAATTTGCATGCTGTAGACTTACAGAGCTCTTGCTGTAGACTCATCACTGCAACTTTGCTCTTGCTAGACACTTACCACTTACCAGTGAAAATGTGCAGCAAGTTAACAGCCTTACAATTCAACACTGCCACAAATTTGTGTCAAGCTATCCTTGCTATCTGGACTCAACACTGATGTCTTTTACCTGATTATGTATATATATATTTTTCAAAATGTTCATATTGATGTATTAATGTGTTAGTTGCTCTATATCACATGTGTCAAACACAAGGCCCATGGGCCGAATCTGGACCACCAGATCATTTCATGTGGCCCACCAGGCCATTTCATGTGGCCCTCACACCTCTTTTGCAGCTGCAGCAGGCCCCTTGCTTCTACCTTGTCTTAGCAGTTGGCAGCAGAAAGGAGTACAGAACTCCTCAAGGTTCTGCGCTTCTTTGTGCAGGTGCGGAGAGGCTGGTCTCTACCACCTCCTCCCCATCTCAGCAGTCGCAGCAGAGAGGAGGACAGGATTCCTCCTACAGATCCTCCACCTCTCTATGTAGCCGCATCAGCCCCTCAGCTCCATCTTACCTGGTCTCAGTATATAGCAGACTCTGTCAACTGACTCCAGTCCTCCTCCGGACCCTGCACTTTCTGCTTTCCAGTTCCACCCCTAGCTTCTTCCCCACAGCAACAAGATAAGGACGGTGTGGGACTCTTGACATCTGATGGTGATGGGGCTCTTGACATCCGTAAGGAGGGGTCGCTCTGGACATCTAGTCTTACAAATACAACCGGCCCTTTGAGGGCAATCATAATGCTGATGCGGCTTGCAATGAAATTGAGTTGGACACTCCTGCTGTATATAATTAATCCTCTTGCATATCTGGCTCCTGAAGAAGCCAATTGGTTGACGAAATGCGTCGACCCTATGGACATCCAAGAAGTTCATCCTATGTCGATGGGACTATTATTATTGTAGTGTAAATATGAGTATATGTATGTAGAGGTTTTTCTCCCTGTTTCATAGGGGTGTGTTTGACTATTGTCACTGTATTTAATGTGCTTTTAACATATAAATAAAGAATTATTTTTTTTTAACTTGGTGTATTGCCTCCCAAACTGTGCCACTATAGTCCACCTTTATAGGCAACAAGAGTTTTCTCCCGCTGCTACCTATGTTTTGCTTCTATATTAATAGGATGAGGCAATGTGGGGTAGTGTATCCCGCGCCCCTGGGAATGTTTCAAATATTAGTGATTCTGTTTGCAGCTGCTGTTATAACCTATGTTTCCGATAGTGGGTCTATAGGGTGATGAAGTTTGTGTGTGATTGAACAGTGCTTGCTAATATGCTTTGTTTTGGTACCTGTTCTTATTCCTATGTAGTGCTGCTGTAGCCCATGTGCTTTTTTGATTTTTTGATCACTGTGTTCAAGATATTGGTATTTTTCCTACCACATAAACCATAGATTGTAGTCAATAAATTTCTAGCCAAATAATTCTATCACATTCACAGTGCTATATACCAATAAAATAATTGCTGTGTGCCAACTATATCATCAATATTCTTATATCTCATAGACAGGTATAACAAATCCTTACAAATGCTTGCCCTATATTCAATATTTATACATAAGACTGTGGTCCTTATGCGGCCCCTTGGTATAATTTAATAAGTGACAATAGTGCTCTCAGGTGCTTTTATAGTGCATATATATACATATTGTGATTTATGGTTCTATTTATATAAAGTGCCTGTGCTTTCTATTTTAATTCAGTTTTCTTCAGTTAATATCATTTCAATTTGTGCAGTCCATTAAAAACAGTTCTTTTTAAAATCTTCAAGTGTTAATCCAAAAAGTGCTCGTGCCGTGACTGTAGTGTGATAAAAGGACGTTCGGGTATTGTACCCCGCTTACCAGATCCTATTGACTTCCCAACCTTATGGTGTGGGAAAGTCAATATACGCTTGTGGTCTACAATCCGACCTAGGATATGCTCCTCCTGGTTCACTGCTCCATCAGCATCTCCGTTGCCGTTGAAGTTATGCAAGAAAGGAAAGACTCCTCATCGCATTTTTCGTTTAAAAAAATCCACTTTATTAGCCCATACAAATGACACTTTAGGCATTGGCAGGTAACGATATCCGTACAACCCTCCGGCCGTGCTCTATCTGTGCCCTCTCCGCCTCTACGACTACCTCGTCACTTGGTCCTCCTCGTATAGGATCCAGCCTAACATCTGGTGTTCGCATATAACTGAAAGGGTGTGGTATTCCAACCCTTCAGTTATCCTAGACCAT
>BLSH010369595.1:99672-111420 GCA_018402905.1 Glandirana rugosa | reverse complement strand
ATTTACCTTCGATCTGGGACACTAAACATAAAATCACCCTAAAGTAAGCTTTTCTCGCTAAGGGAAGAGAGATAGATGACATTACAGGCTCAGTTCACTCCTACTTCTTGATACCCCAATCAAACATCTAACAAGAGACTAACTCTAACTCCTTTACTATATATGAACTTAATTTGATCTACTCGGAAGACTTGCGTTCTAAGGATGTGAGTTTGGGCGACTGCGAGACGTTCAGGTAATAAGTGATATATTTGTTATCTTGATAGTCGACCATAAGTATACCGCTTCTCTCTCCTAAAATCTTGTTTGATCCTATTTACCTACTGTATCATTATCTTCAGTTATTGTTGGATCCTAAGATATAAGGTCCCGATGTAAGACGCTACCAACCGGCGATATTTCATTACTCTGTACCACCTTTGTAACCCAGTATTTCTAATAAAATTTTATTGGAAAAAAAAAAAAAATGTTCTCTGGTACTGTATTGTGGTATTATTTTTTTTTGTTGAATCTGACATTTATAACCGCTATTGTGTACTTATGAGAGTTACCACTACTTTTTTACAAAGGAGCCAATTAGAGTCTTAGTGCCCCTTGTATCCCTTATTATATTGACATGCATATCTGTCCCTCTTGCTGTTTAAATACCCCCCCCCCCCCCCGCTACGGGAAGCAGCACAGTCCAAACGGCAGACATACCACAAGCATATTAACCCTTTAGTCACTTAAATACCCCATACAAATGACATTTTTGGCACCTGCCTACATTTGGAATGACAGATATAGGCAGCTGAATCTGGACTTTTCCTCTTAGTTAAGCTCCTAAACTTCAATTCCGGCTTCTAGAGCATCCCTTTTAGGTGATAATAACTAAAAAGGAAGCCTAGGAGGCAGCAGGGGCAGGATCAAGGTTGACTTCAACACAAAAAGTTGATATATCACCTCCCCCTCCCTTTAGATTGTAAGCTCTATGAGCAGGGCCCTCCTATTCCTTCTGTATTGAAATGTATTGTAATTGTACTGTGTCCCTTCTTTATTGTAAAGCGCTGCGCAAACTGTTGGCACTATATAAATCCTGTATAATAATAATAATAATAATATTCTTATTTGAAATAAGCTGAATTGCATTGAATTGGTTTGTTGCCTGTTTACATTTACCAAACCACCAAAGTGTCCTAAAGTGTTTGTTACCCCAGCATTTCATATTATTAGTATTATACAGGATTTATATAGCACCAACAGTTTGCGCAGTGCTTTACCATGTAAAGGGAGACAGTACACCAACAGTACAATTCAAAACAAGAGGATTAGGGGAGCCCTGCTCCTGCAAGCTTACAATCTAAGAGGGAGGAGCAAAAGTTAGGGGCTGTGAGGGATGAACTGATTAGGGGAGTAGAAGATTCGGTTGTTAGCTGGAGGCAGGATAGGCCTCCCTGAAGAGATGAGTTTTCAGGGATCGCCTAAAAGTGGACAGAGTAGGAGACTACCCAACAGGTTGTGGTATTGAGTTCCAAAGGATGGGAGGGGCTCTGGAGAAGTCCTGGAGATGAGCATGGGAGGAGGAGACAAGGGAGCAAGATAGCAGGAGGTCTTGGGAGGAGCAGAGAGGAGGGTTTGGGTGATATTTGGAGATAAGATTGGTGATGTAGCTTGGAGCAGAATTGTGAATGGCTTTGTATGTTATTGTAAGTGTTTTGAATTTTATTCGTTGGGCAATGGGAAGCCAG
This sequence comes from Glandirana rugosa, assembly GCA_018402905.1. Classification (NCBI taxonomy): domain Eukaryota; kingdom Metazoa; phylum Chordata; class Amphibia; order Anura; family Ranidae; genus Glandirana; species Glandirana rugosa. The sequence continues at coordinate 109,693 of BLSH010369595.1, read as the reverse complement.
TGGAGGGATTGCCAAAGAGGAGTGGCGGACACCGAACAGTTGGTAAGGTGGATGATCCTGGCAGCAGCAATCATGATAGACTGAAGAGGGGATAGCTTGCGGAGAGGTAGGCCAATGAGGAGGGAGTTATGATAGTCAAGACGAGAGATAACAAGGGAGTGAATAAGTTGCTTAGTGGTGTCAACGGTTAGAAAGGGGCGTATTTTGGAGATGTTTCAGAGGTGAAATCTGTACGATTTGGATAGTGATTGGATTTGAGGCTGAAAGAACAGGTCTGAGTCTAGGATTACACCTAGTATCTTGGCATGAGGGAAGGGACTAATGTTTGTATCATTGATCTTGATGGAGAAGTCGGGGGGAGGGGCACGTGCTGGAGGAAAAATGATGAGCTCAGTTTTAGAAATATTGAGTTTGAGGAAGTGGTGTGACATCCAGACTGATATATCAGTTAGTAAGTTCTTGATATGTGCCTGCTGTACCATGTACTTGTTTGAGAAATTCTACTGCTCTCTTTGTTTTGCTTCCTTTATGTGAAATCCCTGGTGTTCCTGCCAGTCCCTTTTCCTACCAATAACTGGCCACACTAAGCAGGAGAACACAACATGGTCAGTTCTCTAGCTATGCTGGGAACACATCCTGCTCTCCTCCAATAACCAGACTTGTCCTGACACGCTTCCCCTGCACAGCCATTCACTGGGAAGCTCAGTGTACTGTTGCTTCTCCTTGCCCCAGATCTTATGTAGCTGAGAACAAAGGGAATGTGATCACTTAGAAAAAAGGGAAAAAAGGTATTTATAATGTTTTTTATTTTATATATATGTTTTGCCTTTCATTACAATTTTAATCTCAATGGGTTGTTTTACAAGGTTTAAAATCACTTTAAGAACGAAAGCTATTATGAACTAGCTTTAGTGCTAACTGATGGATTCATCTGCCGTTATTCATAAGTACATCTCTAAAGCTCTAAAGCTGACCATACGCTATACAGTCTGAATGCAAATCTCTTTTAGATCCACCAACTACATAGTGCAAAAGCCTGCTTAATTGGCTACAAAGTAATGTGCAAAAAAGGATGGTTTACATTGTTTTGATAAATACAATGGAGACTGTAAAATCCAATTGTAACATGGATAGCCAGTAGAGATAAGTCAACGTGCCCTGGGTTCAATTCAAGCAGGGAAGCAGAACCCTACTGAAATCAATTGGAGCCATATCTGTCAAATTAAAAATTGCACATTTTCTAGGCTAATAGACAAGGTGTTGTCACAATACGTAGCATGGGGTGGTGGGCTTTGTACCAACATGTACCATTGCAAAAAAAGAAAATTCAAAAATTACATTTGGTCCCGGATTTTTTAATTGCTTAAAGTGAAAAATAAAAAAGCTCAATTCCTTTAACCACTTCCAGACAGCCTTTCGCACATTTACTGAACATTGCTTCATGCAGTAGGCTCCCAGGGCTGCGCACACGCCAATTGGACAGAGGCGGAGCCAATCAGCGGGTCTGGTGGACGCTATATCCACTGGCTACCCACGATCGTTCCCCAGAGAGGCAGAATGGCATTCTGCCTTTATAAACAAGGCAAATCGCCAATCTGACAGGGGAGAAGATAGAGATCTTGTGTTCCTACTAAGCAGAAACACAGATCTCTGTGTTCTGCCAGTCAGAGCAACCCCCACACAGTAAGAAAGCACCCCTTAGCAATACACTTAACCCTTTGATTGCCCCTGGTGTTAACCCCTTCCCAACCAGTGTCATTTGTACAGTAACAGTGCATATTTTTAGCACTGATCACTGTATTAGTGTCACTGATCACTCAAAAATGTCCGTTAAGTGTCTGATTTGTACGCCGCAATGTCGGATTCCCGCTAAAAATCTCTGGTCGCTGATAATTACTGGTAAAAAAATAAATAAATAAAAATTCCATAAAAAATAACCCAGAGTTTGCACATGCTATAACTTTTGTGCAAACCAATTAAGATACACTTATTGGGATTTTTTTTACCAAAAATATGTAACAGAATACATATTGGCCTAAATTGATGAAGAAATTTGATTTTTTTTTTTCATTTTTTATAAATTGGATATGCATTGTAGCAGAAAATAAAAACTATTTTTTTTTTTTAAATTGTCGTTCTTTTTTTGTTTATACTGCAAAAATGAAAACTGCAGAGGTGATCAAATACCACCAAAAGAAAGCTCTATTTATGGAAAAAAAAGGACATCAATTGTATTTGGGTTCAGCGTTGCACGACCACACAATTGTCAGTTAAATTAACATAGCGCCGTATCGCAAAAAATGGCCTGGTCATGAAGGGGGTAAAACTTTCCGGTGCTGAAGTGCATAAATAACTTACCTGGGGGTACCCTAATCCTGCCCGTGAAGGGGTGCATTTTTGTGATGGACAGAAAGTGCTGGAAAAAAGTGTTTAAAATTGTTGGCATGACATTTCATTACTGGCCCCTTTTAAAAAAGCAGCGCACAAGCCCCATCAAAGGATCTGCTGTGTATTTAAGGGGACATTTGGAGGGGTCTGTGTGTTTTTTTGGAAATAAAAAAGTGAAATGTAATTTGCTGGCAATTTAAACTGTATCTTTTTTGTTCTTTGTAAATGTTACTTTTGCTGTAGCCCATCCTACAGAAAGAATGAAAAAAAAATGTGGTGAGAACACCCTAAAATACATACCATACCCCTCTGAGCCTGGTATGGATGTGAAGGGGGTACCCCAGGGTAAAGGAAATTTGTAAGTTCTGTATATAATTGTATTCTATTTTTATAAATTACACATTGCACTCATTGTGCATACGGCACTAATAATGTTTTCATTCTTTCAAGTCCTGATTAGAATTAGCCTGCCTATGTTACGCCCCCTGTTACCATACAAATACAATTGTAATATTAATGTGATAATCATGTGTGTTAAAACCTTTAAATGCATCATTATAAAACAGAACAGTTATTTGGAAAGATGCTGAGTGTTTCTTTTATGTCTGTTCCCTACTGCAGTAGTCATTATTCATTTGGAACCAGTAATCAATATGAGGATAGGAGCTGCCTGTCTATAAAATTCCATGTCACCAGACTAAAAAAAAAAACAACACAAAAAAATTTGTGAGGTCTCCCAGGAAATCGATATCAGACCCTTCACCCCGACACCCAAACAACCAACGTTTGATCCATACTTGTGTTGGGTCTGAGCCTTGAGCTCATCCCTAATGGCAAGCTTAGAGCTAATTTTGTTAAACCCTAAGCATAAAAGATGTCAGTAGACATAATAAGCACCATATTAGGATTGTCTCAACATATAATGTCTTAGGCCCCTTTCACACTGAGACCGCCCGAGCGTCAGCGGTAAACCGCCGCTAATTTAGTGACGATCTACCGCTGTAATAGCAGCTAGAGTTGAGCAGACACCTGGATGTTTGGGGTCGGCGGGTTCGGCCGAACTTCACGAAAAAGGTTTGAGTTTGGCCCCGAACTTGACCCCGAACCCCATTGAAGTCAATGGTGACCCGAACTTTTGGGCACTAAAATGGCTCTAAAAAAGTCCTGGAAAGGGCTAGAGGGCTGCAAAAGGAAGCACAATGGGGGGTAAGAGTAGGACAAGTGCCCTGCAAACAAATGTGGATAGGAAAATAACTTAAAATCACATAAAAAAAAAGGATGGATGTGGAGTAGGAGGTTGAGGAGGTGGTGACCATGGCGGTGTAGGTGGTGGAAGTGGCGGTGGAGGAGGAGGAGGTAGCCAACACTGTTTTTTGTTTGTTTGTTTTTTTTTTCTAACTGGGGTAGCCCCCAAAATATTGAGACATATTTGTTCTGGCCTCGCCATTCGTTGAGCGGCATTCGGGCCTACCATAAAACATTATAGGTTCTGTCAACTACTCGCACCTGAGGAAGGTGTTTCACTTGTGCGTGTAGCTGCCACAGATCGACCACGTCCTATCCTTGCAACAGGAGCTTCACCAACACCACCAACACCAGCAGCACCAGCAGCACCACGACCACGTCCCTTATTTGACGCTCTCCTCATTCTGGACACAAATGCACTATTTAGCACAAATTTATATTATATTATACCGGCAATGTAGACGCACTTTTTAATTTTGTGCAAGAAATGCACAGCAAGGTGAAAATGTACTATGTAGCACTATTTATTATTCTTTTTTTTTTAAACAGCCATGGAGACACACTTTTTATTTTTGTGCAAAAAATGCACCACTGGCCGCAAATGTTGTATTTAAAATATTTCTTTCTTTTAAACCAGCAATGTAGGCGCACTTTTTAATTTTGTGTAAGAAATGCCCCGCTGGCCGCAAATGTAATATTTTGCACAAAAAAAAAAAAAATGTTTAATCTGTCTAACTGCAATGTAAACGCAGTATCTAAATGTGCCAAAATGTTGCCAACTGAACTAACAGAACACGATTAAAGTAGTGTCTCTGACACACAAGCAGTTGTAAGTGCAGTGCACTTGCAAAAATGGCTGCAAACGCCCACCTAACAAACAGAAAAATTGCTTAGGTTTTATATGAGGCACTTTGCTTAGCAAACAAAATGTACTCTAGCAAATAAAAATCTCCTCTAGCACCCACCCACCAATAAATCGCTGTTTTTAATAGATTTTCTAAAGCTAATCTGTCCCTCACAGCAACAGCAGCATCCTCTCCCCACACTAGTATGAGATGATTTTCTAAAGCTAATCTGTCCCTTGCAGCAGCATCCTCTCCCTACACTAGCCTGAGAGCATGTGACATGCAGAACTACGTGACTCCAGCTTATATAGAGGCTGGGTCACATGATGCACTGGCCAATCACAGCCTTGCCATTAGTAGGCATGGCTGTGATGGCTTCTAAGGGCAAACGAGTGAAACGCTTGTTGATTGGCTGCCCTGCAGCTATTCAACAGGTGTGAAAAAATACCCGAACCCGGACTTTTTCTCAAATGCCCGGGTTCGGGACACGGACACCCTAAAGTCCGGTACGAACCCAGACTTTACAGTTCGGGTTCGCTCAACTCTAATAGCAGCGCTATGGTGCCGCTATTCGGGCAGCAGCATGGCACTTTTAACCCCCCCACAGAGCGGTGTACAGCATTCATTCCAATGGCAGGGGCGGTGGAAGAGCGGTGTATACTGCCCTGAGCCGCTCCAGTGTGAAAGGACACATTGGGTTTATTGAGGAAATGATTTACAGGCGCTATTTTTAGCTAAATAGTGCCTGTAAAGTGCCCCAGTGTGAAAGGTGCCCTAGAGAATACGTTTTCAAGTTTGTTCAATTTTTTTACCCAACATTTTAAGTTCAGACATAAAATGTTTAATTAGGAAGCTCTTGCACCAAGGAAAGGCTGTTTCAGCATCTCAGCTATCATGTTTTTTTTTTTCATTTTGGTGGTTTTAAGCTCTGAAATAACACACATGTGCTGAGCCTCACACCTTTTTCTTTTCTATTATACGGTACTTACTACTTTACTATTGTTTTAAAGTGGTGATTATCCATAGTGCAAAGATTATTGGAATGGTCAACCAGCTATGACCAGCAGTGCTCCCTTTTCCATTATGCTTTTTTAGTCTTTGTCCTTTATGTTTCATGGTCATTTTTGAATAGTTGGATCGACAAAGAGATTCTGGTAATTGTCAACTAATTAGTGGCATTAAAGCCACCTGTTATTTAAACACAATACTGATTTATAAGGAGATTTGCTAAATGCCAGCTGTGTTTCACCAGGCCTCAGAATGTTGTATTCTTTAACAAATCACCTAGAAAAATGTCTTTATGGTTTGACTGAGTGTCTAATGAGAAAGTATTTTGACAGGTCTGGAGTTGTGCACCCTTTATTATATCACCTTGTATTTAGATGAGTGATAAGATAACACAGAACTATTTAAAGTTGCATGAAAAGGTTTAGGATTGATGTCCCACACCAGAGGTCTCCAAACCTTCCAAAAAAAAGGGCCAGTTTACTATTTTACAGACTTTAGGGGGTCAGGTTATCAGTGGGAGTAACCAATGGCTCAGGCAGTGTGAGTAAAAAAAAATATATAGCACCTGTAGTCAATAGGAAGAGGAATAGGGCCCCATCATTGGTAATAATGGGAGCAATAGCGCCAAATCATTGGTAATAGTGGGAGGAATAGTGCCCCTTTATTCGTATCAGTGGGATGATTAGTGCCCAATTATTGGTCTTAGTGCGATGAATAGTGTCCCGTCGCTGGTATAATTGGGAGGAATAGTGCCCCATAATTGGTATTAGTGGAATGAATAGTGCCCCATCATTGGTATTAGTGGGAAGAATAGTGTCCCATCATTGTGTAGCACCCTCTACGGTAGGTATGTGTTAGAGTAAAGATTTTTGCTAGGTAAGGCAAATTTAGTCAGGCCTGACTGAGTGCAGGCCTGATTGTTCTGATTCTGGGCTGGGAGTGGCTCAGGGGGGGGGGGCTGGGTGATTCACAGGTGGTGTCATCAGGACCTCCCACTTCTTTCCAGAAGCTTCTGGTGTTTTCTGGAAAAATAGATGGGAGAGGAGGTGTAGCCATCTGAGGAGCCCTGTCCAATCCCCAACCAGGCCTCCTCAAATACCCATGGTCAGCCCAGTCTCGGAGGAGAGTTCAGGTGAAAGTCTGGAGATGTGATAATGTGGCAGCTGTCGTGGCCTAGGGGGAGCACCCAGTATGGGGGGGGGGTGTCCCCAGGCCTGGAGTGCTCAGGTGCAGCTAGGAGGAGTGGGATCATGGATTGGAGGTACAAGACAGAGCGGAAAAGACAGTGGGAGAGAGCACTATCAGAGAGAGATCTTCAGTGTGGAACTACAAGTGTCAGGAGTCAGTGAGTGACACACCCTGGGATACTGGAGGAGGCATGCCAGAGCAGATTGGGGTGAGAGACAGTCTGGGAAGGATGCAGAAGCCAGTGTGGGACATTGGTGCTGCTGTGGCAGTGGAGGAGGCCGCTGTAGTCCATTGCACTAGCTAACACATTGTACTTTGCTACACTTTGGGGGCCAGCGGTCCCTGCCTGTAACAGGCAGTCCGGAGGTCCTGCTTCAACTACAGCAATCCTCACCATGTGCTAGCTAGGCTGGAACTAAGCGACTGTGCAGGAGTGAGGAACAAGGAGTGGAATGTGCAGCAAGTGTAGTGCTGGAGTGAAGAAGGAGAAGTGTATATATGGAGTTGTATATAGAGGTCCTGGTGTAAAGAACTGTCTGAACCTTTGGCATCCTATAATCATCCCTACCCATCCAAATTCAAATCCCCTAATAAAAATCCCTTAATAAAAAAACAAAACAAAGTAGCAGCCCGTTCTGTGACTCTGGATGTGAGAAAAATGTATGACTGAAGGCAATGTGATCAGGTGAACCACAACTTTCAGCAACCCCCAAAGGGGCATTGGCTACAATTGGTATCAGTGGGAGGAATAGTGCCCCATCATTGGGGACAGTGGGAGGAATAGTGCCCCATAATTGGTATTAGTGTGAGGAATAATGCCCCACCATCAGTATTAGTGGGAGCAATAGTGCCCCATCATTGGTATTAGTGCGATGAATAGTGCCCCATCATTGGTATTAGTGGGATGAATAGTGTCCCATCATTGGCATTCGTGTGATGAATAAGTGCTCCATTATTGGTATTAGTGGGAGGAATAGTGTCCCATCATTGGTATTAGTGGGAGGAATAGTGACCCATCATTGGTATTAGTGGGAGGAATAGTGCCCCATTATTGGTGTCAGTGGGATGAATAGTGCCCCATCCTTGGTATTAGTGGGAGAAATAGTGCCCCATCATTGGTGTTAGTGCAATGAATAGTGCTCCATCATTGGTTTTAGTGGGAGGAATAATGCTCCATCATTGGTATTAGTGGGAGAAATATTGCCCCTCATTGGTGTCAGTGTAAGGAATTTTGCTAAGTTGTTGGTATCAGTGGGAGGAATTCCATTCCATTGCTGGTGTCAATAGAAGTATTTATGCCCCAGTGTAAGGAATTGTGCTTCATTGTTGATGTCAGTGCGATAAATAGTGACCTGAATATTTTTAAGCAGTGAATCTGGCATTCACCAAATATTCACTGTGGGGGTTTCTTACAGGTACATGTACAGTATTTATAAATTACAGTAATTAATTCACCACCAGTGATTGTTTGGTCACATTTACTGCTAGGGTTTAAAAAGTGTTTGATTATTTCCCTTTCACAGCAGTTCAAGGACAGGTACTCAGCTGCAGGCTTCATCTAGACTTGAACAATTCTTACTCCTGGACAGTTCAGTGCTCATATAAGCCAAGAGCTAAGATTTTGGCTGAACCCAATTTGGCTCAAACCCTCAGGAAGTTGTCACATGGTAGTAGGCTGCTGGCCCAATCAGCTGAGGCTGTGGAATTCTCTGCCCCACAGCTGCATGTAACAAAGGGGTGGGGATGCTGGTGACATCATTGACCAAAAATGGCCACATGGCCATATTCAGTTAATGGCATTGTTGAAATACGGCCGTGTGGCAAGTGCTCATATTCATGTGTATGTGCAGGGTCGTGAGCATAAAAGGGCAAGAACAAGAATGTGCATGAGCATTGGTGCATATGTGGGAAAGTCCACAGACCCTGGTGCCTGGCCACCATTTAAATCTATGGTCTGTCAAGCCTCAGTGTTGGATTGTCTTCAGCTCTAGTTCCTGTATCCTGAGTTTCTGAAAGTGTGCTTACCTTGTACCTGAACTAGCTACATGCAACACTTCTCTTAGATAACCCCTACCTGTTACCGTATGTTTGCTTGCTGCTAACTTGTTTACCAACCATGGCTTGGACTTCTAACCACAATTCCGCCTTCTGACATGGTTTCTCACCGCCAGCATATTACCAACTCCTGCCTGTTCCTGACCTGGAACTTAATCCTGACCCTGTGCCTGGCTGCTGCTGAACATAGCTTCTGACCTGACTCCATACTGCCACTGGAAGGAATCCTGTGTTTCCAAGCTCAAGTTCACTACCTCAGCTTCCTGGCACCTGAGCTCTTCCACTGCCCTAGCAGTCCTTGTCTTCACTACCAATAGTGCTTGGATGGGAACTTCACAAGGGGCCATCCTCGTCATCTCAGGCTCCACAGTCAGGTAGCTGACAGGGCCGATATATTCTACAGCCGCTGCTGGTTGGGTGAGCGGCCTGCTATCATGTGACAACTTCTGTTGCAGCCTCCTGTAAGTTTGGCTGAACTTGGTTTGGCCCAAACCTTTGTTCATCACTAGAGCTCATGTAATTACCCAGCTAACATGATGATGAGTACTTAGGTGGTGTGTCCATGATTGCTAGGGCCCACAGAAAATGACTTGGTGACTGGTGGCACTGAGCAGGGGAGGGCTGGGCCGGCGGGCAGGGTGGCAATTGCCCCCCAGGCCACCCTAACTTACATTCAAAATGTTGCTCACACTTTTCTCTTCTTGTGGAGGAAGGAAGTAGGGGCCAGGGGCGCAGCCACCAACTAACTGCAGGCAAAGGGGGGGGGGGGTGGCACTGGGGAGGCTGCATTGGTGGGTACTGGTGAGGCTGCATTGGTGGTGCATTATTTTTGTTAAAGCTCCTTTGTTGCTATTAACATTAAATGATGTTACCACATTGTATCATATTTGTCTTGCTTCATAACTAGTGTTGAGCGAACCCGGACTGTAACGTTCGGGTCCGTACCGAACTTTTGGGTGTCCGTGGCACGGACCCGGACCCGGACATTTCAAAAATACAACTAACCGACGGGACGTCGAAGAGTTGTGCACCTCATTTTATCGTCTTGGGGCCTGGCTTGGGCTTGCTAAAAACTTTACAGGCCCAGGCCCAGGCACGGTGCCTGTGGGTTTTCAAGCCATGCCTGGGCTTGCAATGTCAGGCCCAAGCGAGTTGTGATCAATACTTCGTTCTGTTTATACTATGTTACACCATTGTAGTAAATTACAATTATCGTTGTTTCCTCGAAATTGTTTTTATTACGTGGTGGTTACGTCGGAGTGGTCATGGGTGGTTACGTCGGAGGGGTCACG
>BLSH010369595.1:75898-95083 GCA_018402905.1 Glandirana rugosa | reverse complement strand
TTTTAATTTATTTTCCCTATCCCAATTTATTTGTAGGGCACTTGCCCTAGTTTGAAGATGATTTTAGAACAGTTATATGGCTTCTACCGTTAATTAATACTTTTCAGACACAGTTTGAAGATGATCCACATTCACCTCCATTTTTGCTTTTTTTATGTTTTTATTTTTTTAAAAATATTTACAGTTATTTCCCTGTCCCCATTTTTTTGTAGGGCACTTGCCCTACCCTTACCCCCATTTTACTTCCTTTTGCAGCCCTCTAGGGCTTTCCAGGACTTTGTTACAGCCATTTTTGTGCATAAAAGTTCGGGTCCCCATTGATTTCAATGGGGTTCGTTGTCCGTGCGATCGTTCGGGTTCCGTCTGGACCCGGACCCGGACTTTGTCCCGAAGTTCGGACGGACCAGCAGAACCCGAACTTCCAGAGGTTCGCTCAACTCTATTCATAACATCAATATCCATTATAAAACCAGGTGGGCATGGATGGTGAGCTGATTCGGTGGTTTAATGGGCCACTTGACTGGACTTGCCCCCCAGGCCTAAGGCTGCCAGCCCTCTCCTGGCACAGAGCCTGTAGGTGACAGTGACAAAGCTGAGGTAAGTATTGCAGCTTGAGCTGCTTTTTATTTTTAAGCGTCCTGTGTCATATAAATTTTGTGTTGGGCTTTAAGTTTATCCCATCACTTCTAAAGACAGACTGTCAGAATAATATTGTTTTAGTAGGTATGATTATAAATCTGTATTTATTCACCATTATCACACTTCAAATGTATTTACAAGCTTTTTAAAAATTTAATCCTAGCGTATTGAATTGAACGGCATTAAAACCATTCTGAAATGTCAAACTGGATGAGATATTTAGAAATGTCCTCACTACAACAACCTGTTTGCTCTGCTGAGATCTATATAAGAGACAACAAGAGTAAGATAACAATTCTCTTCATATAACGGGTACTGTTATCAGGTGTCTCTCTTCTTCGTATTTAATAACTTAGTATACACATTCTGAAAGATTACATCCGGAACATTCTAAATATCAAGTTTGCCATGTCATCTTGTCATGTAGCTCACAACAACATAAATACGTCTGCCGTTGTTTAATCCTGAAATTGCAGTTTGACAATACCACTACAATACTTACCAGAGCTGGGTGCACACTGTCATACTTAAAGGGAAATTGTAGTCTTTATAATGTTTGGAGATAGATAAATAAAAGAGGTGTGCTGATAGAGAAAAACTCTTATCGGCTTGTAATGTCTTTGCTTCAGTGTGCACTTTGCAACTTTTAATGCGCCTTGTGGTTGCCAATGCCATATTGATTCTCTTACCTAACTGATAGTTGAAAACGATAGACACTCAAATACAAGGGTTGTACTGAAAGTAATTCAAAAATTGGAATAACGTTTTGTTATTGTAGCACTGCCCCTGTAGGGATTGCTGTGTGTAGACTTCCCTGGGCTTTCCCCTTCTTATCTCGCAGTCAGTTACTATGGGTTTTTCACACAGCCGTCTGTACTCTCATCCGCACATTTCCAATAATCAATCCAGGGGTTTGTTTTTTTGGTATTTATTGTTGGAACTTGGATGGGAGAAAGGAATAGTGGGATACTTCAACTGGAACTAATTACAGACAAGGACAACTCTCACTCTCTCGGCCTCACAAGGATAAATGTGTTAACAAACTTTCTGTTTGCCATACAACACTTGTATGGGAAGAATATATCCTTTGCTTGCTCTGGCAGCCGACTTGATGAAACCGTTTGTCTTCAGGATACTAAGTAACATCCCCTTTGACTGACATCCATCCACTGACTCTACTAGCTGAAGGGATGGCCCTTACAGGACAGACCCCATGACACAGATCTGTACTCACTGTAGGCCAGAGCAGATCCTTCTTGGTGTGTCTCCCTTACAGTCAGCTCTGCAAGACATCTGGGTTGCAGCTATACTCAGATTTAGGCCCTCAGGTCAGACACCTAAGGCTGCCACCCCCTGCCCCTGGGACCCCACTCTCCAGCCGAAGACCCTAAGCACATGTGCCCTTGGTATATATACAGTCACCCAGCATGCACTGAGGCACTTTTCTCAGCCAATAACTAGGGCTGTAACTATGCCTATGCTCTCATTTGTCAGGTTTCATCCCACTGTCCAATATGCCCCCCTATAAGACTAGTGTGAAACATTCAGACAACATGAGCAGCATCTGAGCACCATGAGCAGACCCTACCAATGGATCCTTGCTCCCTGATAAGCATAGAGCATCTAAATTTACCTGGCAATCTTCCTGATAAGCAGAAAGACCCAAAAACTATACTCTCTTGTAGCACCTACCTAAGAGGGTGCTACATTATGTTGGTAGAGTAACTCTTTTTCTATAGCAGTCTTTCTCAACCCTTTTAACCTCTTCCCACTCATCCTATAGCTGAAAGATGGCTACAGCGTGGGCACACATTGACAGCGTCTATGGACGTCCTCCTGTGATCACGTTGCAATTGTTGTGTCCTTAGGACACAGCTGATCATAGATTGGAGTAAGGGGACAATCACAGCGGCCCTTTACCACATGATCAGCTGTGTCCAATCACAGCTGATCACAATGTAAAAACAAGCCGGTTATCGGCATTCCTTTCCTCTCGCTGACAGCTTGAGGAGAGAAGAGCTGATAACCGGCTTGTGTGAAAGGGAAATCTACACTGAAAATCAGGACACTGATTATCAGTTTCCTGATTGTCAGTGCAGTCCCAACAGTGCCTAACAGTGAGGCCTTTTAGTGCCCATCAGTGCTGCCAATCAGTGCTCATCAGTGCTACCAATCAGTGCCGCATATCAGTGCAGCCGAGTCAGTGCCTCCTCATCAGTGTCTCCTCATCAGTGCCCACTAGTGCAGCCTCATCAGTGCCCATCAATGCCTCCTCATCAGTGCCCATCAGTGCCACCTATCAATGCCCATCAGTGCCACCTATCAGTGCAGCCTCATCAGTACTTCTTCATCAGTGCCTACTTATCAGTGCACGCCAGTGCAGCCTTATCAATTCCCATCAGTACCACCTCATCTGTGCCCATCAGTGCCATCTATCAGTGCCCTTCAGTACCACCTATCAGAACCCATCAGTGCCACCTATCAGTGCTGCCTATCAGTGAAGCCTCATCAGTGCCTCCTCATCAGTGCCCACAAGTGCAGCCTCATCAGTGCTGCCTCATCAGTGTCCATAAGTGCTCATTAGTGCAGCCTATCAGTGAAGGAGACAAATTACCTGTTTGCAAAATTTTATAACAAACTATGAAAAACACTTTTTTATTCAAAATTTTCTATCTTTTTTCGTATGTTTAGCAAAAAATAAAAAACCCAGTGTTGATTAAATACCAACAAAAGAAAGCTTTTTGTGTGAAAAATATGATAAAAATTTCACATGGCTGCAGTGTTGCATGCCCACACAATTGTCATTCAAAATGTGACAGCCCTGAAAGCTGAAAATTGACCTGGGCAGGAAGGGGGTAAAAGTGCCCTGTAGGCAATAGGGATAGATGGAACTTTCGCTGTCCGGTCGTTCGGAAAAGAGCCCCCTGAACTGATTGCAACGAATTGCGCCGCTGAACAGTGCATTGCAAGCCCTGATTGGCCGAGGCAGTGAAAGCTTCAGTCAATCAGGGCACAGAGCACTGTCAGAGTCATGATTGGACACTGCCATCATGACTTTATCCAATAATGGCTCATTCCCGCCCCAGAGTATAAAAGTATTCTTTCAATGGCAGCCATTTTCAGTGTGATTTTGGCGTGGAGAGAGATAGAACAGGGCTCTGTTCAGTGCTATTAGTTAGTTAGTGTGCTATACTGTGCTATTGTGCTTCAGTTGTCAGTGTAGAATATTAGTTTAGTGGCAGTCTAGGGATAGTGTGAGTGTAGTGAGGAGGACCATCATTCAGCTTTGCATAGTGTGCAGCTAGAGTAGGGACAGCATAGATAGTTTGATTGTAGTGTAGTGAGACCGTGCCACTAATCTTTACATTAGTGTATAGCTAGAGTAGGGACAGTTCAGATAGCGTCAGTGTAGTGACGGTTGAACACCATATATTTGATTGCGTTACTGCAAGGTTAACGCCATTTACTTCTGTGTGCATTACTGCCAGTTTAACGCCATATAGTTTTGTGTGCGTTACTGCCAGTTTAATGCAATATAGTTTTGTGCATTACTGCAAGTTTAACGCCATTTACTTCTGTGTGCGTTACTGCCAGTTTAACGCCATATAGTTTTGTGTGCGTTACTGCTAGTGTAACGCCATATAGTTTTGTGCGTTACCGTAAGTTTAACACCATTTACTTTTGTGTGCGCTACTGTAAAGATAAAGTGAAAAATTACTGCGCTACCTATATAGCAAACAAAGAATGCAGCCTGCACAGCAATCCACCAAAAATGTAAAGTAAACCATAAAATATATAAAGTGCAGCGCTAAGAGAGCTTATTGGTACTCAAACCTATTATAGCACACATAAATCTCAAAAAGTGTTTTAACATAAATATAAGAACACATATGTGCAATGATAAGTGACACAATTGGAAAACATCCATAAAAACTATAAGTCCATTTCAATTGCTAGAATACTTGTGATATAAGATCCACCAGCATGCATAGTGATCCTCCACCATATGTAAAAAGTTGGGTACTCTTACCAAAGATGAATGGAAATCAAGCGTTAATAATAATGGTAAGTCACAGATCCCTCAGGACTCCACTCTTAACCAGTTCAGATCCACGCTATAGCCGAAAGACGGTTACAGCGCAGCTCTGAAATGCCCGGAGGCGTCCATGGACATACTCCCTTGTGCACTCGCAGCCTGTGGCGGTGCGCTCTTGCGGCTGCTGCAAGCTACGCGGGCGTGCCCGCAGGTCGGGCGGACTCGATGTCCACCTGAGACCCGTCGATCACCTGTAGCAGCTGCAGAACGGGGAACCGCCGATGTAAACACGGTGGTTCTCCGTTCTGTGAAGGGGACATGACAGATCTACTGATCCCTATCACTGGGATCAGTTAGATCTGTTATGTCCCAACCAGCCCCGCCCCCCCCCCCCACAGTTAGAACACACCCAGGGAACACAGTTAACCCCTTCACTGCCCCATGCAGGTTAACCCCTTCACTGCCAATGACATTTATACAGTAATCAGTGGACATTTAAATTTCTGATCGCTATATAAATGTCAGTGGTCCCAAAAAAGTGTCAAAAATGTCCGACATGTCCGCTGCAATATCGCAGTCCCGATAAAAATCACAGATTGCCGCCATTACTAGTAAAAAAAAAAAACATAGTAAAAATGCCATAAATCAATTCCCACAGTTTGTAGACTTGATAACTTTTGTGCAAACCAATAATTATACGCCGATTGCGCTTTTTTTTACCAATAATATGTAGAAGAATATATATTGGCCAAAACTGATGAATAATTTTCTTTTTTATATATTTTTTTTGGGATATTTATTATAGCAAAAAAGTAAAAAATATTGTTCATTTTTCAAAATCGTCGCTTTTTGTTTGTTTATAGTGCAAAAAATAAAAACCGCAGAGGTGATCAAATACCACCAAAAGAAAGCCCTATTTGTGGGAAAAAATGATAAAAATGTTGTTTGGGTACAACATCGCAAGACCGCGCAATTGTCATTCCAAATGCGACAGCGCTGAAAGCCTAAAATTGGTCTGGGCAGGAGGGGGGTTTAAGTGCCCAGTAAGCAAGTGGTTGAACCATGGACACTGGTACATCTGTTTCCTCGTCAAACATACATGGATAGCTCACCTCACCTCACAGTGGGACTTCACCCCACAAATCTCTCACGGACCCAAGTAGATATCAGATGTCCTTATGCAGTTCACCCCATTTGAAACAAAACATCTGCATAGCGTAATACCCAGGCATTGGCTGTACTTTGATGCCCAGCCGTTACTGGATTTAGATGTTGGTTCTGAGGTAGAGGATGACAGAAACATGAGGCAATTTTTTTACAGCAAGGCCAATTCTTGCTTTTATCAATAGTACCTCTATAGGGTTACGGTGGGAAGGGGCCACCGACGCCCAAAGACCAATTTTTCTGCACCTGTTTGACAGGCGCATATCGTTGCAATTTTTTTTACAGAAAGGCCCATTCTTGCCATCATGAAGAGCACCTCTATAGGGTTATGGTGTGAAGGCACCACCGACACCCAAAGCCCAATTTTTACGCACACGTTACTTCTATCCGAAGTCAAAGTGACACCAGAATTTAGCAAAAAAAATTCTAATCTTGTTCCCAGTGCACTACATTGTGGCCTCATCATACACACTGGCTCCCCAGCTGTTGCTGAGCAAAATAAAGGCAGCTTGTGGGCAAAAACGTCTTTTTGTTTGGCTTTATAAATGCAATTGTTGCTGCAGCAGATCCTAGACATGGTACAGATCTGCCATTTAATGGTAGACTAAGGGGACCCCAGGCACTATATTGGAAGGAATTTTTCATTTTTATGCTTTCAATTTAAAAATCAAAAAATCACTGCTCATTTAAAAATTACGTTTTTTACAAACTTTTTTTCCATTGATACATGTCCACCAGGGCAGGACCCGGACCCCTATAACGATTGTATGCCCCATTACTTGAATATCAGCCTTCAAAATGGGTACTTTTGATTGTTGATATTCGGGTCCCATTGACTTTAAAGGAGTTCGTTATTAGGGTCTGAACTTTCACAAAGTTTGAAAGTTCTGGTGCAAACCAAACAGGGGTCCATTCAGCCCATCCCTAGTAGGAAAGTCCTTAACCTGGGGGAACCCTTGAAAAAACGTTTTGGCTTCAGGAAACCCCTGCTAATAATTATTATATTTACAGCTCACAGTACATTAGTGTGATGGTCAGTGTGAAGAATGTTCCCTCCATTTGTGCTAAAAAGATCGCTGAAGACAGTGGTTACTCATCTGAGAGACAGAAATTTCATATTGGCCGAGAAACCCCCAGCAACCTCTGGAGGAACCCTAGTTTAGAAACACTGTTCTATAGTAACTCTTCTTTTTTTTTCATTGCAGGTAAATAATGGATTCCAAACAGGATCAACATACTGCCTTTGATTTCTTGATGAAGGAGGTGTAGGCTGTTCGACATTGATGATCTCCCACTGTGTAGTTTGTCTTCAGTACTGGTTTCCCCTTTTCTAAACTTCTTCATCCATCTGTGCACATTGCTCTTGTCAAAGGTGTCATCTCCATAAACATTCGGTAGCCTTCTGTGGATGTCAGAAAGGCTGCACCACTCCTTCATCAAGCGACCACCACAATTCCCTCTTTATGAAGATGACTGGGGGAATGCCAAAATGGTTATGGCAGTCTGATCCCATTGCAGTCACTCCATTTGTGTCAAAAATCATTCTGGACTACTGAGAGCGGACGTATCAGAATTTGTGCCACAGACTCAACACAGGTTGAAAAAGAGTAAGCCGAAATACCTCTCCAAACCGAAGAAGAGATTGAGCCCCATAGTCTATTTGAGGCACCTTCTTCACAGTGGAAAACTCTGTCAAAGAACCTTCTGAGACAATCTAGAAATAGCTGTCTTACAGATTTCTGAGGAAGCCATCACAACTGTATGTACAGTATCTCACAAAAGTGAGTACACCCCTCACATTTTAGTAAATATTTTATTATATCTTTTCATGTGACAATACTGAAGAAATGACACTTTGCTACAATGTAAAGTAGTGAGTGTACAGCTTGTATAACAGTGTAAATTTGCTGTCCCCTGAAAATAACTCAACACACAGCCACTAATGTCTAAACTGCTGGCAACAAAAGTGAGTACACCCCTAAGTGAAAATGTCCAAATTGGGCCCAATTAGCCATTTTCCCTTTCCCGGTGTCATGTGACTCGTTAGTGTTATAAAGTCTCAGGTGTGAATGGGGAGCAGGTGTGTTAAATTTGGTGTTATCACTCTCACTCTCTTATACAGGTCACTGGAAGTTCAACATGGCACAGCATGACAAAGAACTCTCTGAGGATCTGAAAAAAATAAGTTTTGCTCTACAAAAAGATGGCCTAGGCTATAAGAAGATTGCCAGGACCCTGAAACTGAGCTGCAGTACGGTGGCCAAGACCATACAGCAGTTTAACAGGACAGATTTCACTCAGAACAGGCCTCGTCATGGTCGACCAAATCGGTTGAGTGCACATGCTCATCATCATATCCGGAGGTTGTCTTTGGCAAATATGAGGGCTTTCAGCATTGCTGCAGGGGTTGAGGTTGAAATTCCACTTTTGTTGAGAAAAAAACCTCTTCTTTGCATTAAGATAAAAATCCTTCTGTGTGCAGCAGCCCCCCTGATACTTACATGAGCTTCCTCTCGATCCAGCGATGTTGCAAGAATGACTCGGCTCTCCAGGACTTTCGCTACTCATTGGCTGAGACGGCAGTGAAGCACCATTGGCTCCAGCTTCTGTCAGTCAAAGTCAGTGGACCAATGAGGAGAGAAAGGGCTGTAGCTCCATGTCTGAATGAACACAGGGAGCTGCGGCTCGGCTCGGGTGCCCCCATAGCAAGCTGCTTGGTGTGGGGGCACTCAACAGGAGGAAGGGGCCAGGAGCACCGAAGAGGGACCCCAGAAGAGGAGGATCCGGGCTGTTCTGTGCAACACCATTTCACAGAGCAGCTAAGAATGACATGTTTGTTATTTTTAACACAACAAAAAAAACGAGACTTTAGTATAAGTTCCTCCTCCTTCTTCCTTTTCTTGCCTTAGTTATCATTATTCTGCTATTTTTCTGTTTGTGTTTTTTAACTTTTTTTTTTCATGCATTTTGTTTGTTACTTGTTTCCGCATTGCATTAAAGACTTTAAATTATGACAACATTATCACTGAATTAACAAGATCATAGCAGAAATGTAATTGTTCTGATCCTTAAGGTAGTAAGGTATGTGCACTTTTTGCAGTTGAGTAGTTATTATATTTGGTGTTTTTTAACCCCCCTGGTGGTATTCCCGAGTGTGGCTCGGGATGAAATTTCAGTACCATTAGCGGTAACCCCGAGCCACACTCGGGATTGCATGGCTGGATCCAAGGCAGCGTTACTCACCTTGTCCCCTGGATCCAGAGATGTTCCCTGCCGTGTCTGCGGGCTGTGTCCGCCGCTCCGATGCCTCTGTGTGCCGGGCTCCGTTCCCTGCGAGCGTCGCGTTGCACGGGGGCGGAGACTGGTGGCAAATTCAAAAAGTGAAACACACACAGTACATACAGTACACTGTAATCTTATAGATTACATTACTGTATGAAATCATTTCACATCCCATTTGTCCCTAGTGCTTTGCCCAGTGCCCTGCATGCACTTTTATATTATAAATGCCATTCTTTCTGCCTGGAAACTTGAGAATGTCCATGGCAACCAAAAAGTGTCCCTTTACGTCAAAAGCGGTTTTTGATCAGCTAGAAAACAGCGATAGTAAATAAGAATCATTTGCAGAATTGAGTGATACTGATTTTTGGGGAAATTTATCATCAGACACTGAAAGTGACGACAGCGACAATTCTGCAACTGGGCAAATTTCAGTGTTTTTGGTTTCATTACATTATTGAATACATTTTATTACTATTACGTTGTTATTTTTGACAATTATTTATAGTTATTTATTATATTATAATTTATGATTTCCTGTTTCAAACTTTATCGTACCCGGGATGTCTACTAGACTCTTGTTTGGACAGATTTAAGTGAGTTATTCCTAAGAATTACAGGCCTACAATATAAAACGCCAAATTTCCATGCAAAATAATGGTACCGCTTTCAGCACCAAAAATCTGAAATAATAATACCGCCAGGGAGGTTCATAAAAATAGTCATATTGAAGCAGAGAGCACTATGAATGTTCTTCTTTTTAGAGCTATATATTTACCGGATGGTGATCCTGGATGGGGGTAAATTGTGAAGTACCAGGATTCCATAAAGGGGAAGACCAGTTCTGCTTATAGTTTCCCTATGTACAGTGGATTGGATATCGGAAAGTTGAAATAACAGAGTGAGCACATCGTTTGGGATTCTTTTTCACAAATATACTGTATGAATGA
Source organism: Glandirana rugosa (assembly GCA_018402905.1). Classification (NCBI taxonomy): domain Eukaryota; kingdom Metazoa; phylum Chordata; class Amphibia; order Anura; family Ranidae; genus Glandirana; species Glandirana rugosa. The sequence continues at coordinate 85,015 of BLSH010369595.1, read as the reverse complement.
AACAGGCACAGACACAAGACTGTGGATGGAATATAATTTTTTGGAGTTTTTTAGTTTCTAATGTGACGAGAAGATGAATATGTTATAATAAAGGATTACCAGTCACTTTAATAGAAATGGATTCTGGAGCATTGAGAATATTGCACATTGTGTATGTTGCTGAGGTTGATTTTTGCAGCACTATTTTATCTATTTTAATTATTTTTTAATTTGCATTTCTATATATAAATATTGCAGGCAGGCAATTTTTTAAATGCATATTTTTTAAAAAGAGCCAAGCATTGGGGGATTTTAAACACAAGTATGGGTATTTATAATATAGAATCAGTAGAATCCTGGCTGATGGCCTCCAAAGCCTACATAGAAACATAGAAACATAGAAAAGTGACGGCAGAAAAAGACTGAGTAGTCCATCGAGTCTGCCCCTTTTTATTTATGTATTTATTTATTTTTACATTAACCTTGTTGTTTGACTATGGATTTATGTTTATCCCAAGCATGTTTGAAGCCATTTACTGTTGACTGTTTCACAACCTCTGTTGGTAGTTTATTCCAATCATCAACCACCCTTTCAGTAAAATAATACTTTCTAAGATTAGTTTTGAACTTCCCCCCAGTTAGTTTGAGGTCCCCGTGTTCTTGATTTTGGTTTCATATTGAAAAGACTGCCCTCCTGAACCTTATTCACCCCCTTGATGTATTTAAAGGTTTCAATCATGTCTCCCCTCTCCCTTCTTTCCTCCAGACTGTACATATTAAGTTCCTGAAGTCGCACTTGATATGTTTTATCCCCCAGACCTTTCACCATCTTTGTTACCCGTCTCTGAACTCGTTCTATTTTATCAATATCTTTTTGTAAGTGAGGTCTCCAGAACTGGACACAGTATTCTAAGTGAGGTCTCACTAAAGATCTATATAGAGGAATCAGAACCTCCTTCCTCCTGCTGGTGATCCCTCTACTGATACATCCCAGAATTCTATTTGCTTTTCCCACTGCCTGGTTACACTGTTTGCTCATTTTGCAATCATCTGAAATAAGCACACCCAAATCTTTTTCTTCTGTAGTGCTGGCTAACACTGTGCCCCCAATGCTGTACTCTCTAAGCGCATTCTTTTTCCCTAGATGCATTATTTTACATTTAGAAATATTGAACTGCAGTCTCCACTGCTTTGACCAATCTTCCAGCAATTCCAAATCATGTTCCATGTTACAGACCCCTCCAGGGATATCAACCCTATTACACACCTTTGTATCATCAGCAAAGAGACATACATTGCACAACAAACCTTTAGTTATATCACTTACATATAGGTTGTAATAGAACAGGACCCAGTACAGAGCCTTGTGGTACCCCACTAGTGACTGGTCTCTGTTCTGAGTGAACCCCATTTACAACCACACTCTGGGATCTATCCTTTAGCCAACTGCATATCCACTGAACCACCCAAGGGTTAAGTCCCAGCTTGTACAACTTTTGTATCAGATCGTTATGTGGAACTGTATCAAATGCCTTGCTGAAATCAAGATACGCTATGTCCACAGCACCACCCTGGTCCAAAACACTGGTAATATAGTCAAAGAATTCAATCACGTTTGTCTGGCACGATCTGCCCTCAGTAAAGCCATGTTGCTTTGGGTCCACCAAGCTGTGTATTTTTAGGTGATCAATGATCCTTCTTTTGAGAAGTGATTCCATTACCTTGACTACAATTGATGTTAAACTCACTGGCCTGTAATTGCCAGCTTCCACCTTGCTGCCCTTCTTGTGGATAGGCACAATATTAGCTATCCGCCAGTCATGGGGAACTTCTCCTGTTAGAAGAGATTTATTTAAAAGATTTGTTAATGGTCCAACAACTATATCGCAAAGTTCTCTTAGAACTCTGGGATGAATACCATCAGGGCCCATTGCTTTATTAAGCTTTAACCGAGCCAGTTCCTCAGCCACCTCTGTCTCCAGAAATCCTAGAAATGAACCAAGCCTCTAGACTAATGGTCTCATGCTGTACCCAACTCATTAGAACAACCTTTCTCAACCTTTTCAACATTGAGGAACCCTTGAAGTAATTCTCTGGCCTCGGGGAACCCCTGCTAAAAATTAAAAATCTACAACTCATGATACATTAGTGTGATGGTCAATGGGAAGAATGCTCCTTACACTTGTGGTCATTGGGAAGAATTGCCCCCTTACAGATAGCTACAAAGATCAATGGTGTCATTGGGAATTTATCTAAGAGGTAGAAATTGACCATTGCTCAAGGAACCCCTAGCAACCTCTGGAGGAACCCTAGGGTTCCATGCAACCCTGGTTGAGAAACCCTGCAGTAGAATGACACCAAATCCTGGTCACATTTTCTGCCCGCAGGCTGAACAACACCCAAATAGTCTGAGGAAAGACAACCACCTGACTTCTCCCCAAGACAACATCCACCGTAAGCAGGCCCAGGGACAAAAAATAGGCCCGGGAATTTTAGACCGAGCAACCCCCGAGCCTGGAGGTCCTTCACTTGGAGCCCAGTTGCAGCAAGCCTGGACCTGGTTGCAAGTGTGACCTTTGAGGCCCTGGTAGTTCTGCCTCTGGTGTCAATGTTTTTTTATTTTTATGCTATTTTTTTATTATTTTTAAAATTGTATCTTATTCTTTTTTTCTTTTTACAATTCTATATTTTTATGTATTTTTTTACATTTTTAGGAGCCCCATTGGGGTGCTTTGGTGAGTTATCAGTGGTCTGTTTAGGTTCTCACCTTTGAGACAGGAGATAGAGGACACAGTCCTCAGTCTCCATCTCTGCAGCCTCATCTGCACAGAATGAATGGACAGAAATAGCTCTGTACAGAGCTTCACGTTTATTCACAAACTGAAGTATAGTAAACACAGTTTACTATTCCTCAGTTATGAATGAACAAAGTCAGTGATCGGTATTGATCACTGACTGTCCTTCAGACAAGGAAGGGGTCGGTAATTATTATTTATTAAAAATTTGTTCCGTTCCATTTGTTTAGATGCAGCATTTGTTATTTCGGATAATTCATAATTTAGAATTTTGGGATTTACTTTCTCATTTTCGGATTTTCAGATTTTCAAATTTACAAATATACAAATATACGAATTTTCGAATTTACAAATTTTTGAATTTACAAATTGCGATCGTAACGAATGACCCAAAAAAGGAAAAAAAAATTGAATGAAACGAAAATAAACAAATTTTTTCAGTAACGCACATGTCTAAATTACTGGCTGGATTAACTAACTTATCAATATCTAATTGGATGGATGGAGTAGCAATTCTCAATGAATTCTCAAGAGGCTCTTCAGATATTTTGGTTCCAATTTTGCCCTTCATGTGCTTCATCCTTGAAAATAGTTGCTCTCAACTATAGGTGCTGCCCGAAAACTGATGTCATGAACAAGGCGTGATCATGCAGAGTAGGAGATTTTTCTTTGAGAAGATAAAACATATAAAAGTCCAGTAAAGAGACACTGTCAATTTTTTCTTCGGCCGCATGTGTTCACTAAGTGTAAACGCATTTTTACAAAAAATTCTAAAAATAAATCAACATTTTTAAGTAAATTTACGATTTTGTTTTGGGCCACATGCATAGGCTGCAGGTTGGACACCCCTGATCTAAAGTGTAATCGTATTATTCTGTCATTAAGATGACCAACAATAAGAAGTAGGTACACCAGGCAGTGCCAGATTTATAAGGGCAATTGCCCCTCCCTGTCAGAAGGGGCCCCAGGCTTCTTTTATGAAAAAAAAATTAAAATGATAAAATTAATTTTATTGGTAAAAAAATTAACAATGTGTGTGTGGGTGTCAGCATATGGAGCAGTTAAAGTGATAGTAAAGCCTAGTATTTTTTTCTTTTAAAATAACAGACACATCATACTTACCTCCTCTGTGGAATGGTTTTGCACAGAGCAGCCCAGATCCTCCTCTTTTCGGGTCCCTCTTCGGTGCTCCTGGCCCCTCCCTCCTGTCGAGTGCCCCCACAGCAAGCATCTTGCTAGGGGGGGCACCCAAGCCGAGCCACAACTCCGCGTGTCCATTCAGACATGGAGCTGTGCTTCGGCCCCAACCCATGTCTCTCATGATTGGCTACCTGATTCTGATTGACAGCAGCAGGAGCCAATGGTGACGCTGTTGTGTCTCAGCCAAACAGGAGGGAGAGTCCCACCTGGCTGAGGCACTCGTGGACATCTCTGGATAAGTATTAGGCCTCATACACATAGACATTTTTTACCGCAGCGTTTTTTAGCGTTTTTTTCAGCTCTCCGTGTTATTCAATGGCCCCATACAAACGCTGAGGTTTTTGAGCTGTAGATGGTGTGGGCGTTCTTAAATCGGTAAGGCCATGGGGGGGACCCTCACCCTGCACTTGGTATTGCTGGGACTTGTGGTTCCACCACAGGTGCTTGCTCAGCCCTCATCCAGGCTATTACTGCTGGCATGTTCAACATCTAGCACGGGGGCAGACAAGCAGCCGGGCGGCTTAGATTTTATACAGGGCACCACGGCCCCTTTTCACATGGGGCACCACTGCCCTATTCATTTTGGGCATCATGGTCCTAGTTATTCGGGGTACCATGGTACAATTCTTTCTGCATACGGCGCCATTCATACAGGGCCCCATGGCCCAAGTCATTTGAGGCATCACGGCCCTATTCATACGGGGCATCACAGCTCGTTTATCTGTTTGATTTACTACTCCGCAGACAGCCATGTGGGAGATGGTTCATGAATTTTTGTTTCATTCACAAATTGTCAATCTATTGTATTACTAATACGCTTTTGGTCAGTCATTTAGTATGCATTTCATGCTATTGTTACAGGTGGATCTTACGTGTCATTCAAGGATAGCAAGGTGTGTTTTAGCTATATTGTGTTTCGAATCTTGCAGTTTAGGGGTTACATACAGGATCAGTCACGTCTACAGATCCATATGGGCTGAGGTTTGGTTTTAATTGGTTGTAGCACGCACAATCTCCTCGCCTGTATAACATACGTCATACGTTGCATTTCACAATGAGCATTATACCACAAGGGAGGTCTTTTATCTCCAGGTTATTGGCTCTTTTACCCCTGTGCCAAAACACTGATTCAGTTGTTAGATTGAAATCTGATGCACAAGCTGATCTGCTCATGTGGGACCAATTCCTGCGGGACTAGAATGGCATTTCCATGTTTAACAATCCTCCTACGGCCACGTCTCCTAGAATTTTTTCTGATGCGCGGCTTCAGTGGGTTTTTACAGCTATTTTTGGATGTCAGTGGTTGGCAAGTCCATGGCCTCAGGAGGTGCTCAACATAACCCAGTTCTCTCAAACATCGGCACTATTTGAAATCTATCCTGTAGTGGCCGCAGCAGTTACATGGGGGCATGCATGGTCTGGCCAAACAGTCATCTTTTTATGGACAATTCAGCCACATCGGATATTATCAACAAAGGAAGGTCCAGCTCGCTACTCATTATGTTGTTCATGCACAGGTTGACACGGTTAGGTATGTATAAAGTATAAATTCCATTTTCAGGGGGAATACATAAGTGGTCATTTCAATGGGGCAGCAGATGCCTTATCTCTCCTTGACCACCCACGTTTTTTCTTGCAGCATCCCGAAGCAGATCTGGTCAGCAATCCAGTTCCGGCTCACTCTCTCCTCATAATGGATTAGACGCATTCAGGGCGCAGGCTGTTAGGCTGTTGAATTCTTCATTGTCCAGGAACACACTCAGAGCATTTAATACCGCATGGAAATGGTTACTAGATACAAGACTTCATATCTGTGTAATTCTCCTGGAGATGTCAAATATATGATGTATTTTGCTGCTTACTGCCATGTTGAACTGCCCTTGTCATTCAACACCATTAAACTTTACCTATCAGGTATCCAGCACTTTAGGTCCCTACAGAATCCTGATAAACCGTTCAATTTTGCGGCTTATCCTATTAAAGCTACGTTAAAGGGCATCCAGAGGAAGCAGGGACAGTCATGTCACACGGTTGCCAATCACTGGTCAGATGTTCCAAGGAATATCTGATCTGTTATCCCTTTCACCTTTTTGGTACCGGTCCCAGCCTTGTCCTCAAAGCTGCAATCTATTTGAGTTTTTATGGTTTTCTCAGACCAGGGGAAGTATCTCAAGCCAGCCACCATGCTCCAGTGTTACTAAAAAATAGTCTCACCAGATATCCGGATCATTTTTTGATACGACTCCCTAACAATAAAAACAGACAGACAGGTCAAGGTTTCGTGATCAAATATTTCAAAACCAATAATTCCTGGTGTCCTGTAGAAGTGTTGGATCAGCTCGCTTCCATGTTTTCCACAGCTCTCCTCAACAGCCCATTACTCCCATTTCCCTGCTCAGCCTCTCACCTCTAAACAATTCATAACTCATGTCAGAATTTTATTTGCCAATTTAGGGTTTAATCCAAAGCAATTTTCTGGTCATTCATTCATTCAGGATTGGTGCAGCATCTTCAGCATCCAAGCAAGGGGTCCCATCTCATTTTATTAAGCACATGGGAAGTTGGAGTTCATTCTGTTACAGCAGATACATTCCTAAACCCCAGGACAAAGTTAGGAGAGCTTTTGCTACACTGGTTGACTAATTGTTTATCTTGTTTCAGTATATATTATTTTTTCATTCATTCCTAGGTTGTGTATTTTTGCCTTCTTATAGGCATACTAACTGGCGTGACCATGGCACACCTCAGGTCGCGGTGCATAGGGGGTTCTTGCATCGGCAGCAATTAGACTCTGACCACAAGTATTAAGGCTGGCCGCAGGCTAGCCTGTGTTTGTGGGAGGAGTCTGGGTCTTATAAGCTCCTTCCTTCTCCCACATGTTTGTCTGTGTTCTGACTGGACCCTCCCACCCATTCCCTGGGTTATGTCCATAAATACTCTGGGTATGCCCTCTTATAGGCATACTAACAGGTGCTAACATGGCACACCTCAGGTCGCGGTGCATAGGGGAGTCTTGCATCGGCAGCAATTAGACTCTGACCACAAACTTTGTTAGCAAGTTTTACCCAAAATTTTGGGATTGGTCAAATTTGGGACAGGCATAGGGTTTATCATTAATTTCAGTTCACTTTTTTATTTGACATTTAATTTAATGTCTATGTTGAGGGACCCCTCAACTTGAAGTGTCCTGTGCCCCCACGGTCTAAATGTTGACACCAGCATTAGTTAGGCCACTCCCACATCAGCGAATGCAGACCTGGGGTATTCAGGGGTAATTGCACCAGTTTCTACATATGACCTTTAAAGAATAAATATAAACATTATTTGCCGAGCGCGGTGGTGTGTGTCTATAATCCCAGCTACTCGGGGGGCTGAGGCTGTCGAATTTCTTTAGTTCAGGAGTTCTAGTCTACCCTGTGCTATGTCGATCGGGTGTCATGCTAAGTTTGGTGTCTAATCCAAAAGAGAGAGTGGCACTCACGAGTAATGAACGCACAATGAAGGTTTTATTTCGACGTTTCAATGAGGCACACGCTTGCCTTCCTCAGGACAACAAGTAAAGCAACAGAACATACATACCCTAAAACCCCTCCAATCATTATCGCCTACATGTGATGATATCAACAAGTTCCAGCTAAAAACAATCATGGGTAATTCACGACCGTTGTATGCGATATCGATCGTTTGTATGCGCGATTTGAACAGTCGAACATACGACGGTCGTACAAGGGAGTTGTATGAGCAGACTAGAAAACTTGGTCGTACCAACAAGCTCTCATACGACCGTTGTATCGTGTGTACAGAGCAGTTGGTACAACAAAGTTGTATTGTGCAAAACACGCATGCTCAGAAGTCAGGAATGGCTGGATGCTAATTACATGCACCTGAACGTTCTTTCCCCGGATGTACGATCGTGTGGTGCAGTCAGTATGCTGCATACAACAGCCAACATACGATTCGACGCGATCATACATGCGATCGTCGAACCGTGTGTACGGGGCTTAAATGTCAAAATTTGGTGCTCTGTGTCGATTGGCTGTTCACGTTAAGTTTGGTATCAATATGGTAGCTCTAGGGGGGGCCAGGGTCCACCAGGTTGTACTAATGAGGGGTGAACCGGTCCATGTTGAAAAAAAACCCTAAACATTATCACAGTGAAAAACAAATCTATGGGGTTGATTTACTAAACCTGGAGAGGGCAAAATCTAGTGCAGCTGTGCATAGTAACCAATCAGCTTCCCGTTTTTTTTTTGTCAAAGCTTAATTGAACAAGCTGACGTTAAAAGCTGGTTGGCTACCATGCACAGCTGCACAAGATTTTGCATTCACCAGTTTTGGTAAATCAACCCCAAAATGGGTTATTATGGTTTAAAAAAAAGTAATTTGTGATAGTCCATCTCACCAGAATAATAACTTTGTTTTGGCAAGAACTTTTTCCTAGGAGTCAGATAGTGAGGAGCTCGGAAAACATAGCCCTCATTTCATAAATGGATAGATGTAAAGGTCTTCACAAGTGGGAAGTGAAGAACTTCAATGGCATTGTTCACACTGCATGAAAATGTGTTATACAGTCAATTGGTGTCCAGATTACTTAGGCTTGCAATGCGTTGTACTTAGCCTCTCTCTCCGTGGTGGGGAAAGAGTTACCCCTGCCTCTTTCATGTTGGCGGTAGGCAATCATCGGTGGGTGGCTTCTCACAAGAGAAAGCGGGGAGCAGAAGAATGTATTAATTAAGAAAAAAACATGAAAGCCTTAAAGAAGGGATCGAGGGCCGCTTAGAGAACTTTGTATACATTATTTTGTTTTCTCTCTTCCCCAAATCGGCCCGTTGTTATTCTTTTATTACTGTAGTTGGACTGGTACCAATTCATGTATTGTGCGACTTCCAAGTGCCTACACACCGGGCCTTGTTACTCCCCTCTCTTTTTCTTCCGACGAACCTACCTTGGGTCGTAAATAATAGGTGCGACACTCTGGTTCCCTTCCATACTATGTCCGACGGTAGAGTTAACTGACGGCCAATTAGAGAGTTAAACCCCTTCTCTCTTTTGTTTTATTACATATGTTTCAAGAGATTCGCCGGGAGCTAGGGAAGAAATTCCGAAAGTACAAAAAAAGAATTAATTATGTAAGAAGACGAGG
>BLSH010369595.1:19574-41194 GCA_018402905.1 Glandirana rugosa | reverse complement strand
CAACTCAAAGCAGCGGTATTTGAAATCTCAAATTCCCCCAACAATCTGATCGTTGAGCACGATCGTAGCGATCGTTGTTTTAAGCAGAGTTTGATCTGCAACTCAAAGCAGCGGTATCTGAAATCTCTAATTTCTGCTATCTGTCCTCAGAGCAACAGCACAGACAGCAGTAGTAAAGTAATCTATCTCAGGATGCAGGATCAGGTCTTAAAATGTCTCAAATCTGTCCCTCACGCAGTCAGCTACCTTTCCCTACACTAACCCAAGGAGCATGTGACTGCAGCACTGTGACTCCAGCTTATAAAGAGGCTGGGTCACATGATGCACTGGCCAATCACAGCAATGCCATTAGTAGGCATGGCTGTGATGGCTTCTAAGGGCAAACCAGTGAAACGCTTGTTGATTGGCTGCCCTGCAGCTTCTCAACACGTGGAGTAAAATAGCAGAACCCCGGACCGAACCCGAACGATTTTTGAAATGTCCGGGTCCGGGTCCGTGCCCCGGACACCCGAAAGTTCGGTACGGACCCGAACGTTACAGTCCGGGTTCGCTCAACACTAGTCGCTAATATCTTAGAGAGGATCTTGACATCTAGATTCAGAAATGATATGGGCCTATATGAGCCTGGTTCCAAAGGGTCTTTCCCTTTTTTGGATAGTAGCTTAATAATGGCTTGGTTTCCTGTATGTAAGTATGGGCCTCCTAGCCATATTTCCTGGTATACTTTGAGGAAGATGGGAGCAACTATGTCTTGAAATGTCTTGTTGGAAGGCGGATTTTATCAAGAAACCTTAAGGCAGTATTCTTATCTATAGGGTCGGGTGAATATAAGGAGGAGTAGTACTGGAGCATTACCTTATTAAACTCCTGTGGGAGGGATTTAATGGAACCTGAGGCATCACGAAGGGAGATGATGTGTGTAGGGCAATAAGGGCCCTTACATAGTCTTGCTAAAAGTTTACCTTATTTGTTGCCAAATCTGTGGAAAGTTGTGTCGCTGAATGCTTTTTCCATTAGAAATGTCTTGTCGGAAGGCGGATTTTATCAAGAAACCTTAAGGCAGTATTCTTATCTATAGGGTCAGGAGAATATAAGGAGGAGTAGTACTGGAGCATTACCTTATTAAACTCCTGTGGGAGGGATTTAATGGAACCTGAGGCGTCACAAAGGGAGATGATGTGTGTAGGGCAATAAGGGCCCTTACATAGTCTTACTAAAAGTTTACCTTATTTGTTGCCAAATCTGTGGAAAGTTGCGTTGCTGAATGCTTTTTCCATTAGTTTCTGCTTGTCTGCACAGGAGTCGAAGGCTCGCTTTGTCATGTGCCATTCTGCCCTGTGTTCTGGGGTGTTTTGAGAAGAAAGGGAGCATTGAGCAAGCTTGAGATGGACACTTACCTCCCGGTAGTTGGCTAGGGCATGTTTCTTAAAAGAGGCAGCATACGAAAGGATCCAACCCCTGATAAAGGCCTTGTCGGTATCCCAAAGCAGATTGGGATTATCCATGTGGACGGAATTTGCAGAGAGGAATTCTTCCCAAGCAACTCCCAAGGAGAACTGGAAATCTGCATTTTTGTAGAGGAAAGATGGAAAGAGCCACAGACGGGGATTGGGTTGAGGACTAGGACCTGAAAGTGAGATTGAAATAGGTGCATAATCGCAAATAACTATATCGTGAATTTCTGAGCCGGAGATAGTCGGGATAGTATTGTCAGTGCCAAAGATATAATCTATCCTAGTGAAAACATTATGTGGGAATGGATAAAATGTACAGTATCTCACAAACGTGAGTACACCCCTTTACATTTTTGTAAATATTTTATTATATCTTTTCATGTGACAACACTTTGCTACAATGCAAAGTAGTGAGTGTACAGCTTATATAACATTGTAAATTTGCTGTCCCCTCAAAATAACTCAACACACAGCCATTAATGTCTAAACCGCTGGCAACAAAAGTGAGTACATCCCTAAGTGAAAATGTCCAAATTGGGCCCAAGGTCTCAATATTTTGTGTGGCCACTATTATTTTCCAGCACTTCCTTAACCCTCTTGGGCATGGAGTTCACCAGAGCTTCACAGGCTGCCACTGGAGTCCTCTTCCACTCCTCCATGATGACATCGCGGAGCTGGTGGATGTTAGAGACCTTGCCTTTACCTCCACCTTATGTTTGAGGATGCCCCACAGATGCTCAATAGGGTTTAGGTCTGGAGACATGCTTGACCAGTCCATCACCTTTACCCTCAGCTTCTTTAGCAAGGCAATGGTCGTCTTGGAGGTGTGAGTTTCTCCTGGGACATTATCCAAGATATTTTGCGCTTGGTAGCAGCAAAAGAGATTTTTGGCTGTTTCCATGCTCTGGCTACTGTAATCTTAGCTCCAAGAAGAATAAAGTGGATCAGCTTGCGATTGGGCATGTAGATCTTTGGGTTATAAGCATTCAGAAGAACCACCAATGGAGACCTGGGAATCTGGCACCTTGTAAATAAGATTAAAGAGTCTGGTCCAAAATGGACGTATTCTGGGACATTCCCACCAGATATGGGCCATTGTGCCTGAGAGTTGGCAGTCTCTGAAGCATAGAGGGTCTGCCGAGGAGTATATAGAGGCCAATCTGGTGGAGGTGAGATACCATCTGGTCAGCACTTTCAAGCTGGCCTCTATTAATGAGGTATTTAAGATACCTTTGAAAGAGTTAAAGCAAGATGTCTGCCAGGTGTCCAGGTCCTTAGAAATCGTTAGGGTAAGTAACGAGTAGATAACAGAGATGCCTCCCTTCTATTCAATGGACTGGCCACACCAGAGTTCATATGTTGTGTATTTGGGTGGTAGAGGTTTGTCTATCTAAAGTTTATGTAGGAAGTGAGATATTTGTCTGAATCTGAAACGTTCCGAGTCGGGAAGTTCCAGCTTACTGACACAATAACTTAGGGAGAAAGGTCCAGTGGAAGTGTAAAATTGTCCAATACGGTGCAGCCCTTTATATAGCCACCATTTGAAGGCTCTGATATCTAATCCTGGAGGGAAGTCTGGATTATTGAACAGATGTGCAAGAGGGGGGCTTGTGGAGACCAGGGTTTTCATATTGCGGAGGTCGTCCCATAAGGCAAAATAATGAGAGAGGGAAGGAGCTAGGATTGGGGGGCGTTTTTTTGGGGGACTCCATAGAAGGTAATCCAAAGTGAAGTTTGGTACTACTTGTCATTCTATTTATACCCAGTCAGGTTTCTTGAATCTGGAATACACTATTGATAATTGGACAAGTCTAGCGGCTAAATATTTATATAAGTGAGGAAGGCCTATATGCCTATGGTGGTATAAGACCTGTGGAGGAAATCTGTAACCTGTGCCTCCCCAAGTGAATTTTAGTATCTTGCTCTGGAAGGACTTTAGGTGGTATCTTCTGACAGGGATGGACAGGGAGCCAAACAGTTAAAGCAGTCTGGATATTAGGGTCATTTTTATAGAATGTATTCTGCCTAACCAGGAGATTTCATTTTTGGACTAGGCTTTGAGGTGTAGTTCAAGTTTTTGGTACATAGGAGGGTAATTTTTGGCATAAAGAGAGTCTATCTTAGCCGTCAGATTAATTCCTAAGTATCTAATGGACGAATCACTCCATTCAAATTTAAAGGACATTTGTAAGAGGGAAACTATCCCGGGTTTGTAAGGATATGTTCAGTGCCTGTGATTTGTTGTAATTGGCTTAAAGCCCTGATAGTTCGGAGAATTCCTTCAATGTTTGGCATAGGTTGAGGAGGGAGGAGATCGGGGATGTCGGAAATAAAAGGATATCATCAGCAAAGAGACTGCATTTATGTGTATGGGAACCACATGAAACCCATTTTATATTGGGGTTTTGGTGGATGGAGATTGCCAGGGTCTCGATCGCTATGGCAAAGATTAGCAGGGAGAGGGGGCAGCCTTGTCTGGTGCCGTTAGCAATATTTATTGGTTTAGAGTAATAGCCTTGAAGTCTGATTTGTGCTTTTGGGTTGGAATAGAGTGCCTGGATTAGGCCCAGGAAGCATTGGCCAAATCCCCAGAGCTCTAAAAGGGAAAAAATGTAGGGCCACGAGACTGAATCAAAAGCCTTCTGGAGGTCTAGTGACAATAGCATACCTTGTTGTTTAGGCCCTCCCTCCCAGTTGGATTGAAGTATTGAGACAATGTCTATAGCTCTTCTAATTTGGTCTGGGCCTTGTCTGCCTGGGATGAAGCCTACTTGGTCTTTATAGATGCAAGAATTGAAGGAGGCTAAGTGGTTGGATAAAATTTTGGTCATAGTTTTTAAATCATTACTTATGAAGGAGATTGGGCGATAATTATTAACTTCTTCTGGGTTCTTGGGAATTACTGTAATGTAAGCTGTATTCAGTTGTGTATCCAGGGGGTCGCCTTGGGTTTTGGCGTTGAAGAATTTCACCATGTGTGGAGTTAGGGTATTTGCCATTGCCTTATAATAAGGGACCAAAAGGCCATAAGGGCCTGGAGCCGAACCCCTTTTTAAGGTCCTTGATAACTCCCAGCACTTCCTCCTCTGTGAATGCTGCTTCAAAAAAGTCTTTGTGTTTGGGGGACAGGGAGGAGATGGGGAGGTCATCAAGAAACTTTGGTATGTTGTCTTTATTGTTCAGGGATGGAGAGCTATATAGATTGGTGTAGAAATTTTGGAAGGCCTCCAGGATTTTGGTGGGGGTTCGCTGTGGGAGGTTTTCCCATTATTTTAATCTTGGGCATAGGAAACAAACATTCGGGGGGCTAATTTGGCTGCTAGCATAGGGCCTATTTTGTTTTTCTGAAACTAAAATTTGTTTTTGCCCCATCTGATGTTTTTCTCCGCTTTGGCTGTGAGTACTAGGTTAAGTTCTAGTCTAGCTTTATCCAGTTGATTTAATGTGATGTTTGATGGGCTCTTTTTGTGTTGAGCCAATAGTGCTTTGTATGCCTCCTCTAATTTCTCAAGGTCCACCCTTCTTTTCCTCTTGATTTGAGTGGCTATCCGAATGATCTTTCCGCTGATGAAGGCCTTATGTGCTGCCCACAGGGTCTCTGCAGAGGTTCCTTCTATAGTATTAAGTTTAAAGTATTCCTGCAAGGATTTATTGATCTCAGCGACTCTGATTGAATCAAAGAGAATGGATTCATTTAGTCTCCAGTGCATATGATTAGTGTTGGATGAGTGTAGTAGGGTGGTCATGATGACCTGGGGGATAATGTTTGTGGGGGCTAGGAGGTGGTCAATTTTGGTGTACGAGTTGTGTGGGCTTGAAAAGGGAGTAAAGTCTCATTTGGAGGGGTTCAGTTCTCTCCAGGTGTCAGCTAGGCCATGTGAGTGGATTAGTTTGGCTATTTTATGACCTGCCTTGGTCGGGCGGATCAGTTGGGCCTTAACCACTTGCCGACCGTCAACCGCAGGTTGACGGCGACAAAGTGGCTCGATAACGCAAACGCTGTCATACGACGGCGTCTGCGAGATCGCGCTCTGTGAGCACGTGCGCGCCGCCGGAGGCGCACCCGCGCGCTCACTGTGTTCGGGGGGGGCCAGGGAGTAGGTGCAGCGTACTCGATCTCCGCTGGCTACCCGCGATGCCCCCCCCCCAGAGTGAAAGAAAGGAGGTCCGTGTATGTAAACACGGACCTCCGTTCTGTGAGAGGGGGAAGGGCTGTGATCACAGCCTTCCTTTACATGGAAGCTGTGATCACTTTCCTTCCCCAGCCAGGGCAGCCCACACACAGTTAGAACACGCCCAGGGAACACAGTTAACCCTCAGAGCGCCCCCTGCAGGTTAACCCCTTCACTGCCAATGGCATTTCCACAGTAATCAGTGCATTTTTATAGCACTGATCGCTGTATAAATGCCAATGGTCCCAAAAAAGTGTCAAAATAGTCCGACATGGCCGCTGCAATATCGCAGTACCGCTAAAAATCGCAGATCGCCGCCATTACTAGTAAAAAATAATAAAAACCCCAGAAATGAATTCTCATCATCGGTAAACGCGGCCACTTTTGCGCAAACCAATCAATAAACGCCGGTTGTGATTTTTTTTATCACAAATATGAGGAAGAATATAAATCGGCCAAAACCAAAGAAAAAAAATGTTTTTTTGTATTTTTTTTGTATTTGTATTTTAACAAAAAGTAAGAAATTAGTTTTTTTTTTTTTGCAAAATTGTCGCTCTTCTTTTGTTATAGCGGCGATCAGAAATGACGCAGTGATGATCAAATACCACCAAAAGAAAGCTCTATTTGTGGGAAGAAAAGGACGTAAATTTTGTTTGGGTACAACGTCGCACGACCGCGCAATTGTCAGTTAAAGCGACACAGTGCCGAATCGCAAAAAGTGCTCTGGTCCTAAAGTGTGAAATCCTTCCGGGGCTGAAGTGGTTAAGCGGCTTTGATTTATCCACCCCCTGATCAAAGGCGACATTAGAGTCTCCTCCCGAAATGACTGTTCCTTTCTGAAGGGGGAGAGAGGGTGTCTAGTAGGCATTTGAAAATGCTGTTTGCCCTTTGTTGGGAGAGTAGTATGATACCAAGGAGTAAAGGTGTCCCTCAATTGTACTTTTGACTAGTAGGAATCTGCCCTCTGGGTCTTTAGTGTCCAATATCCAATTGAATCTGTAAGATTTTGAAAAGAGTGTGGCCATCCCGCTAGTCTTGTTCTCTGCATTGTCTAAGTAAAAGTTGGGGAAATTGGAATGAAGGCACTTAGGGCTGTACCGTATTGGAAAGTGAGTCTCCTGAAGCATAACAATATCTAATTTCAGCGATTTGTAGCTGTCAAAAATTTTTCTTAGCTTGAGGGGAAGTTTAGGCCCTGAACAATATGTGTGGCAACTTTGAAGTTGTTCTGCATAGGCTTAGCCATTGAACTTGTGAAGGATGATGTGGTCACTTCTACTGTCACTTACCCTATGAAGTCTTCTCCATGGATGTCGCTTAAAAAGATCCCTGAATGGGTGGCTCTGAGGACCTGTATTCCTTGTCAGTAAAGTTATGTGGTTGACTGGAAAAGAGATAATAGTTAGGGTAGGCATTCGAAAGATTAGAGGGGTGAAGAGGGAGGAGAGAGAAAGAGGGGTAAGAAAGAGAGGGAAGGTTTCTCTTAGCACTGCCATGAGAACCCAGGGGGGAGAAAAAAAACTCTGAGTACCACCAAACAGTATCAAAAAATGTCGGGCCTAGAAAGGCTTGGACAGCCTATCCCCCAGTTACCAAGGGGAGTCTGAGGGATAGGAGGAGGCACATGGGGACCACCCCTGGCCAGGGTGCCCATTGGTATGCAAACAAATTGGCCGTAGAAAGAAACAAGTATGACTACAATATTGTGGTGCTCTAAAACCCCAGGACCTTTCCCGGGTGAGACCCCCCACCCTCCCTCCAGGAAGGAAGGCAGGGGGTCAGCCAGGAGAGCCTATGATAACTTCAAAAATTCAAAAACTAGCTAACATAGAATGTCCCAGTCCATAACAAAAAACCCTGTTGGAGTGAAAAGAATAGAACTGTGGTGATATCTATTTTGAGGGCTTGTGTAGGCCCGGGGGGGGGGGGGGGCAAGGGTCGTGGAACTGAATAGGGACAGAGAGTCTTGATTAAAGCAGTCTGGTCCTCTAGGTGAGCACAGAGGAGGGGGAGGAGCCATAACTCCTGGCAGGGGGTTCGTCAGAACAAAAATCAGGGCCCATGAGTGGGTTCAGGGGAAGAAAGGTCTTATAGTGTTGGGGGGCAGGGTAGGTCAGGGTGGACCGTTGTCTTTGGATCTTTTTAGCTTAGGCTTGCTCCAGAGCGGGGTCATGGTGGGCTTGTGGGTGATTGTCTTTTGGAAGATCCGGGGTTGCTGTTGGACGTGGCCATGTCCGCTTCCTGGGAGATTAATTTGAGGTGAAGAAGTAATTTCTCGTCTTCTGGAAAGGTGGAGAAAGCATAATTCTTCCATTTGAAGGAGAATTTTACTGTGAAGCGGAATGACCATTTGTATCTGATGTCCTTCTGGGCAAGTGTCGATAGCAGAGGTTTCAGGGCTCTTCTGCATTGTATGGTGGAGGACGCGAGATCCACAAAAATTTGTACTGGGTGGCCCTGACATGTCACCTGGGCCACCTGGGCAGAATTGCTTCATGACCCACTCCTTGACTGCATAAAAGTGGGATTTAGCAATGATGTCTCTGGGGGAGCCATCCTTCCTAGGGGGGCCAAGGGCTCTGTGAGCTTTGTCCAGCTCTAGGCAGTGTCAGGGGATGGTGGGGAATAGATTTTTAATTAAATCTTGGACAGCTTCAGGCACGTTTGTGACTGACTCTGGTAATGCCCTGATTCTGAAGTTATACCATCTGGATCTGTTCTCTAAGTCGCCGATTTTGGATAAAGTGGTGTCCAGCTGTTCCTGTAATGATTGTATTAGGTCAGTGTCCTGATTTGAAACTGCTGCGGTCATGTCCAGTTTTTTCTCAATTCCTTCCATTCGGGCCCCTAGGTTCTGGAGGTCAGATTTAATGCCCCCAGTGATTTTAGCTGCCGTGTTAGCTAGGCCTCTCTCCATGAGATCTGAGAGCTTATGAAATAGGTCAGCTGCATGAAATACAGTGCCTTGGGCAGGGAGGCCTGGAGATGGGAGATCAGAGAAGCCTGCAGCATTAGGCCCCATGGGGGAGAATGCATAGTCAGCTTGGGTGCGTCCTATCAGGGACTCTGTGCACGTTGATGAGGGTGTCATGGCCTGATGGCTACTCACATGAATCACTGGTGTGTAATTCAGCATTGCAGGGGTGATCACTTGTCTCTGGTCCTGGGCTACCTCATTGCTAGCAGCATGTGGCTGTGCAGTGGCGGCGGCCATCTTGGTAAACCCAGTCCAGGTGGAGGCTTCAAATTGCGGTCCTAGGCTCCAGTCTCAAGCGGCCATCTTGGAACCCCCGCACATGCGCAGTCATTTGCAGACTTACTGGTGCATCATCTTTAGAGAGAGACTTCCTCCTGGGACAACAGTCATGCAGACCAATTTGATGCAGTGTGTGGTGTATGGTCTGAGCACTGACAGGCTGACCCCCCACCCCTTCAACCTCTGCAGCAATGCTGGCAGCACTCATACGTCTATTTCCCAAAGACTTCCTCTGGATATGAAGCTGAGTATGTGCACTCAACTCCTTTGGTCAACCATGGTGAGGCCTGTTCTGAGTGGAACCTGTCCTGTTAAACCGTTGTATGGTCTTGGCAACCATGCTGCAGCTCAGTTTCATGGTCTTGGCAATCTTATTATAGCCTAGGTCATCTTTATGTAGAGCAACAATTATTTTTTTCAGAACCTCAGAGAGTTATTTGCCATGAGGTGCCATGTTGAACTTCCAGTGACCAGTATGAGAGAGTGAGAGCGATAACACCAAATTTAACTCACCTGTTCCCCATTCATACCTGAGACCTTGTAACACTAATGAGATATTATGACACCGGGGAGGGAAAAATGCTAATTGGGCCCAGTTTGGACATTTTCACTTAGGGGTGTACTAACTTTTGTTGCCAGCGGTTTAGACATTAATGGCTGTGTATTGAGTTATTTTGAGGGGACAGCACTGTTATATAAGCTGTACACTCACTACTTTACATTGTAGCAAAGTGTCATTTCCCCAGTGTTGTCACATGAAAAGATATAATAAAATATTTAGAAAAATGTGAGAGGTGTACTCACTTTTGTGAGATACTGTATAATCCTTGTTTACTGGGTGAAATAGTCTTCAAATGTCAGTGAAGTGTAGAGTTTCCATGGTCGTGGCAAGATCGGTCTGACTAGAATCCTGCAGTGTTTTTTGATGTTGCTTGGCACAGATCTATCCTCAGTTAAGTGCATAACTGTAATGAAATCCCCTCCAACTATGTGGGGAATATGGGGAAGTTTCAAGAGTCTGGTGGACAAGTCTCTGTAGAAATGTTTCCCTGGGTTGTTAGGGGCGTATGTACTGGTTATTAATAGATCTTTGTGTCCCAAGCGTAAATGAGCAGTAATGAGTCATCCCTGAGAGTCTGAGTCTCAGGACTATTACTCCAGCCTTGCATCCGATGGTGTCAGAGCACAAGACTGTGCCCACCCTCAGCTGTTTCATATGGTGGAAATTGTGTGGTCCTGTTGTAGGGTGATGTCAGTTTTCAGTCTTTTGAGGTGGCAGAGAATCTTGGATCTTTTGATGGGGGACCTAAGGCCTTTTACGTTCCATGAGGTTATTTTCATGGAGGAATATAGGGAAAGTAGATCAGAGCAAGGGGTGTAAGAGCTAAAGTGGTCTCTAAGGTATGGTTGGTCAAAAAGCTAGAGGGTTACCAGGAGATTAACGTTGAGGGAGTAAATACGGTCAAGGAGTCAGGGGTGGGTGTGAGGGTACAGGAGGGATAAAAACAAAAAATAGTTAGATAAACAAAAAGCCAAACAAACAAATAACAGCGGGACGTCACTTTTTTCCACATGGGTTCACTGCTGTCACCAGCTCCCAGAAACTCCCAGGTCAGGGCTTATAATGCTGCCTGCTTAGGAATCTGGCAGGTTAAGGTCAGGCCCTACCAGTACGGATGTACTAGGAGGTGGCCAGTGGGGCCCATGAGGATAACAGAAAAACAATGCCCAAGGTGACTAAATGCTTGTAGCAGGTAGCTACTAACTGCATAAATAGAACATATGATCAACATATAAGATACATAAGGTGCAGTCAATTACCCATATGCCTCAAAGAGGAGAAGGAGGCCTAGAGGAAATTCATCTCAGCAGATCCCGGGGTATTTGTTGGGGCCCGAGGATTTTAAATGTTTTGGGGGTCCTTCCTTGGGCTCCGTTGGCCCAGAGGGCGAGAGATGGGTTGGGCCTTGGTGTTTGGATTAGATTGAGCCTCTGGGTTTAGGGAGCAGAGGAATGCCTCTGCTTCCGATGGGTCATAGAAAGAGAGTTGGTCCCCATGCGGTGACATAAGCCATAGCATGGCAGGGAATGCAAGGGTAAATTTAATTTGTCACTGGAAAAGCTCTGAACATACTTGTTGAAATGCTTTTTGTTTCTTAGAGACATCAGCAGAATAGTCTGCAAAGATCAGGACTTTAATCCCATCAATCTGCAGAGTTCTGGTCTGTCTGAATTTCTGGAGAATCGCAGCCTTGTCAGCGCAAATTTAGATATTTGGCGATAATCGGACGGGGAGAGGTGCATTCGGCAGAAGGGGCCCCCAGGCGATGTGCCTGTTCAACTGTGCAGGGTGCAGTGAAACCCAGAGCTGCTGGGATGCGTGTGGCACAGAATTCCATGATGGCAGATGCCTGAAGAGATTCAGGGATTCCTATAAAGCGTAAGTTGCTCAGCCTCATTGAGCCTGGTTGTGTGTTCCCCTATTTCTCTCCTAAGCTGTACCATGCCCGTCTGGACTGCCTTTTCTACTCAGGCAGCTATGGTAGGGGCTAGGAGAGCAACGACTGCCTGAGTGATTTGCTCAGTATTGTAATCCTTGGGCTGAGAGGAGGGAGGGGCTGGGATGGCACAGACCTCCATGGATGGGACCTCCGTCATGTTGGAGATTGAGGCTGTCTCTGCAGTGTCTGGCGGGTACTGAGCGGGCAACGATCGGGCGCTGCTTTTATCCAAGTATCTGTCCATGGGTGAGAGGAGGATGATCCATGGGACAGCGGGCTGCAGGGGTGAACCGGGTGGTTTTGTATGCCGATTTGGCAGTGAGCGCTGTGGGAGCTGACAGAAGAGGCAGCTATTCAATGAGGCGGGGGTACCGGAAGCCGAGTATGGCCTTTAAGGAACACTCTTCCCATTGGTCCCATTACACAAACGTATCATGAGTTGTAGATGTGGTCATTTTTAGCAGGGGTTCCTTGAAACAGGAAAGTTTCATGGGTTCCTCTGTGTTGGAAACGTTGAGAAGGGCCGGTTTAGAAGATGTCTTTTTTTATTTATTAGACTGGAACAGTTTAAATTTCCCAAAGCTAACAACCACAGAATAGGTTTGGAACTGTATTAAGAGGGGAGTGAAACAGTCTCAGTTCTTGCAGCTAAAGACTACAAGATGGACAGCACACTAGGTACACTGGAGCAGTTTGTCACCAACTGACATCATTAGGTGCATGACTAGCGCTCGTCACCAAGCTAATTATAGCCGATATTCCGGAAACACGATCCATAAATAATGTAAGATGCGCTAGCCCGGGTGGCAGCACATAGATAGCCATATGCTCCCCAAACAATTGAAGTCAGACGCACCATGTGCTCCAAGCCTTGGACTACAGTTACCACCCATATTCAAAGGACAGGGCTCCCCAAGGCCAAAAACCATAGCTTAAAGAGAGCAGCTGAACAGATTTGAATTTCCCTCCCTGAACTCTGAAAGATTCTCAACAAAGACAGGGAGAAGTAATCGATCTCACCACCCAGGAAACCACAACCCAAATAATCAAATGCAGCTCCTCTGGGTACAGAGCAAGCCAGACACTAACTTTTCCTAGCATTCTAGTTTAGGGGGTGCTACATTAACATTAGGGTTTACTCTGAACAGAATACAATAAAGCAAAGTCATACAACCTCATCACATTCTCAGTATTCCTGTGACTTTAAATTATAAATAGTTGCTTTTATCACAGGTTGTGTTATAATCTCTAAGAAATCCCTCATGTTTTTTTTATTTTTTTATTATTATTTTAAAGTGAGTGGTAAGATAACAAAAATCTGTGTGTCTTTCCTTGACGTTTCCTGAAAGTGACAATTTGACATTTGCTTCCTTTAGGCTGAAATTGAATTGAAATGTAGTTGCTGACATGAAGATCTCCTTGTAATGCATTAAAATGTCTCCTTAATATGCCTCATTAACATGTCAGACACCTCCTGAGCAACATAATCATCTGACTTGCAGCAGCCGTCGTGCTTATGGGAGACGAACAAGATGGCAGATGTTACTGCAGGCGATGTTGGTGATGGAGCTGAAATGTACCTGCTTGAAGTTGAAATGAAGCATACTACCGGGCTTCATCACTTGTCTGTCTGCCTTCAAATAATTGTATGCAGTGGCTGCAGTAACCCTTAAATAACTCAGGAGTGATTCATATTAGCCTGTTATCTTTACATTTCAAACATTTTTTGTACAGAGAAATAGGAGCAGAAAGTAGATATGTTATATAGGTAGTCCAAGAAAATTAAATCTATTCCTGGCGAGGATGGAAGTGCCATTTATGTTGGCATTGTGTGGGATTTGACAAGCATGTACACAGTTCAACCTGCATAGTCGACTTGTTCTGGCCAACTATTAGTGGCATGCTACTTGAACTCTGCATACGCCTTGTTCCTGCTTGTCATGTTAAGGTATACATTTATCGGTGGCGGTAATGCATGTGTTTTCAGTTGACTTGTATAGAAAATTTCAGGTCAACACAGTGTCATCACAACATTGTGTGAAGTATTGGCCGCTAGAACAAGGGAAGGATATGTGAGAAGGACTCAGCAGCCCTTTCACCCCCAAAAGGCCAGCTGAGTTGTCCCAGGTTCTTCTCACAATTAAGTGCAATAGCAGCAAAAGCAACAGTCTCTCCCTGGCTTAATAAACAGTTTAGAGCAGGGTTTCTCAACCAGGGTTCCAAGGAACCCTAGGGTTCCTCCAGGGGTTGCTAGGGGTTCCTTGAGCAATGGTCAATTTCTACCTCTCAGATAAATGATACCATTGATCTTTTTAGCTATCTGTAAGGGGGTAATTCTTCCCAATGACCACACGTGTAAGGAGCATTCTTCCCATTGACCATTACACGAATGTATCATGAGCTGTAGATGTTTAATTTTTAGCAGGGGTTCCCCGAGACCGGAGAATTATTTCAAGGGTTCCTCGGTGTTGAAAAGGTTGAGAAAGGCTGGTTTAGAGGTTGCCTTTTAAAATGCATTGCTTATTAACTTGGATAGGGCATAGGGAGCTGTGGGATACTCCATGAACACTAAGCAATAGATTGAGGACACTTACTGTCACACTACTTTTCAGAGCGTTTCACCAGCAGTAGTTCTGAAATTGGACAGCACAAGGACACCCTCAGGAATATCCCAGGTCAGGCAAGCACTAGTATTAGTAACCCATGATAAATGCTTAACGGTCCTTGCTCAGGCTGTCAAGGTCCGATAAATTGGATGCCGCTGGCTAGTGAGGGTGCGGGCTGAGGAAAGGTCCGTCCAGACCCAAAGCATTCTGCAAAACTGGGAAGAGATAGCTCTGCCGCCGCAAATCTCACCCGGCCTGAGTGGGAGAGGGAAGTAAGAAAGGGAAGGGTGGGGAAGGCTGTGGAAATGGGTGGAGGAGAGGGAGGGGAAAGGTGGAAAGGGAAGACGGGGGGGGGGGAGGGGAGAAGGGGGAAGGAATGGATGAGGGAGAGAAGGGGGGGAGCTTTTTGATAATGTTATATTTCTAAACTAAAACTGTGATTTTCCTTTGACTTTAATGCCAGCCCCTGCAACAGCTTATCCTTATCTCCCCATTACTCTGCCATTGCTTTATTTCTTGCTAGGGGCAAAGTTAAAAACACCTAGTAATTCCAGGTATAAGGAACCATGCAACTTATTTCCCTTCCACCATGTGACAATGATGGAATTGGAAATTGGCCGCTCAAGAACCATCACATCCTGCTTGCCCGTATATGTACTGTGGGGCGGTGGTTCCTACAGGCAAAATCATGTACCTGTATGTGATAGCCTCCTCCGGGTTTGCGGATCACTGTTCTGCTATTAGGGGAGACAGAAATCCTGTGCTTCCGCTAAGCAGGAACACGGATCTTTCTTTTGTCACAGCCAAAGCACTCCCACACTGTTAGAAAGTACTCCCTAGGAGCACATTTAACCCTTTGATCACCCCTGAAGTTAACCCCTTCCCTGCCGGTGTCATTAGTACAGTGACTGTACATTTATAGCACTAATCACTGTATTGGTGTCACTGGTTCCCAAAAAGTGTCACTATGGGGTTGATTTACTAAAGCTGGAGAGTGCAAAAACGGTGCAGCTGTGCATGGTAGCCAACCAGCTTCTAACCTCAGCTTGTTCAATCAAGCTTTGACAATAAAACCTTGCAGCTGATTGGTTTCTGTGTGGAGCTGCACCAAATGTTGCCCTTTTAAGCTTTAGTAAATCAACCCCTTAGTGTCAGATTTGTAAATTTGGCCTGGCTGAGTACCTGGCTGGGTTGAATCTGGGTCAGGGTGAGTGACTCAGGGAGGCTGGATGACTCATCAGGCAGTACCTCTGGCACCCCACCTCCCTACTTGCTGAAACCTTGGAGAAGCTCCCAGTAGAATGGGAAGGAGATTAGGAGGAGCTGGCTGGAGTATTGCGGAGGGCCCCAGAAAATCCCCAGATAATCCTCAGGGCCAGGCCAGCAGGGGCAGTGGCAATCAAGTGGAAGCTGGAGATAGAGTGTTGAGGAGACCTTTGAGGGTAGCTCCTAGTCTTATGAGAGTGACCTTGGGCCTGGGGCTTGGGTGCTGGAGAGATCCTCTCAAGACACATGGAGCATTCCTGTCCAGAGACATGGGAGCAAGAGTGAGGACATCACGAGCCAACTAGCACATCCAGGAGATCTCCAGGGAGAAGACAGCCAAGTTGCTGGTGAGTGACGGTCTGGGAGGACTGTGGGAAGTATCCAGGAAGGCTAATGAAAGGGGCAGCTGCAGCCAGGTGGGCTGGCAGTGCCTGAAGAGGTGGTGCTGGGATCAGTAGCCAAAGGAATGTAGCTGGACAATGGACTTTTCTCTACACAACCCTACCTCTAAGAGGCTTTTGCTTGATTTGCCTGAGTGCCTTGCCAGATTCTTCAAACAGTGATCCAGCAGGGTCTGAGTTGTTTCTGCAAGCAGGGGATGTGCTGGAGTTGAAGTGTCCCCGAAGAAGTTTTCTCCAGTCAAGTGGGCATACCATAATAATCCCAACCCCATCCAAGTTTATTAACCCCCAATAAAACACAAAATCAAAGCTGCTGGAATGTTTCCTGTCTCAAGTGAGCCTGTGGAAATTATGTGTGCCTAGTTGTGCAGGGTGGGGGACCCCTATTCACCAGCGGCTCCTACGAGTGATGCGCTACACAAATATATTGATAAAAAAACATACTTCACATGTGGATTAAAATTTAAAACGACACATATAACACTGATAATGTGACACGCTAACATGGAACCCAGGGTGTATAGCACATTAATCCTCGTGGTGTATCTGTTATCCTCTACATGTTTCACGGACAGTGCCGCTTCTTCAGGAGGAATATTTTCAAGCCATCATTTGTAACAAAACATAATGGTAAACCAAAAGATATCTTAAACATGGTTCATCATAAAAACATCATATTACAGAAGGAAGCCACATACATGCTTACCAACGAGAGCCAACGTCTGCGAAGGGTCAAGGAAAAAGCACCAGCACAACTCCCTGAACGGCAAGCATGGGGGGGGAAAGAAGACAAGGCAAGAGGACAGGGAGGGGAAAAGGAAGAGGGAGGGAAGGGGTGGGGAAAGAGGGAGGGAAGGGGGGGGGCAAAAGAAAGAAGAAGAGAAGAATGAAAAAAGGAACAGACATCGAAAAGGAAAGGGCAGGGAGAAAGAAGGGGGAAGGGGGGAAGTAAAGGGAAATGTTAGGTGTGTAGACTAGATATGTGCAGAATGAAACAATTAGCTTTTGATTAGTTATTTACAGAAATTTGTTTATTTCAATTAATTTAATTTGTTTTCGGAATTCATTACGTTTATGCAAATTCGAATCGATTTGAATTTTTCGAATTCGGTTGAATTGAACTCAATTCAACTGAATTCATAACATTCCAATCTGCCATTCAAATTGCATTCAAAACAAATTCCATTCAAAATCAAATTTATTCTATTTGAAATTCAAATTTTGGTAGATAGTTAATTCTTTCTATTCTATTGTTTTTCTAGTATATGCTTTTATTTTCTATTATATTCTATTCTTTTCCATTCTATTTGAAATTCAGATTTTGGAAAACGGTAATATTTTTGTAGTATTTCTATTCTATTCCATTCTATTCTTTTCTATTGTTTACTCTATTCTATTCTTTTATTTTCTATTCTTTTCTAATATATTCTATTCTTTTTCTATACTATTCTAATTTGAATTTATTCTATTTGAAATTTAAATTTTGGAAGATGGCTATATTGTTTCTATTCTATCCTATTCTATTCTGTTCTATTATTTATTTTTATTCTATTCTATTTTATTATATTCTTTTCTATTCTAGTCAATTATATTTTATTTAAAAAAAAAAATCTTTTTTATTTGCTATTTTCGATTTGTTTAAATTTGTTACTATTGTCATTCAGAAATTCGGATACATCTAAGTTTCCGAATAACAAAAAATTTGAAATGAACCACACATGTCTAGTGTAGAACTGGGAAATCAAGTGTGAAGATATCAGAACCTTACCATTGATAGTATGATACTCTTAACACCCTAGCATCCATTGAAAAGGGGAAATATCTGTTTTGGGCTGGACATGGGTGATTTGTTTTGTTACAGATAAAAATTCAGATGAAATTTGTGTGATTCAGAGATTCAGATTTATCCAAATCTCTGAACCACAATAGAAATGAATTTCAACAAATCCAAAATAAACTACAAGGAAAGCAACAAATTAACACCTTCCTGCCTAAGCATTTTTCTGACATTTGTTGCTTCCAAGTAAAAATCAGAGACCCTAGAGAATAAAATGGCAATCATTGCAATATTTTATGTCACACAGTATTTGTGCAGCGGTCTTTCAAACACAATTTTTTTGGAAAAAATACACTTTCATGAATGAAAAAACTAAACAGTAAAGTTAGCCCAATTTTTTTGTATAATGTGAAAGATGATGTTACACCGATTACATTGATACCTAACATTTCATGGAATGGCGTCAAACTACAGTACTTAAAAATCTCCATAGGCAACACTTTAAAAAGTTCTACAGGTTACCATGTTTAGAGTTACAGAGGAGGTCTTGTGCTAGAATTATTGCTCTCTCTCTAATGATTGCAAAGATTGCTCACATGTGTGGTTTTAACACTTTTTACATTTTTTTCTTATTTATTTTTATTTTTACACTGTTCCTTTGAAAAAAAAAATCTGATTACTTTTATTGCGGTCAGAAGGAATGTAAACATCCCTTGCGACAGTAATAGGCAGTGACAGGTACTCTTTATGGAGAGATATGGGGTCTATTAGGCCCCAAATCCCTCCTTTGCAATTAAAGGTATTCAAAACATCAAAATTGGTGTTTTTGAATACTGACATTGTTTTAAATTTGGCGCCTTTAAGTCTTCTGTAAGCTGGAAGTGATGTTATGACATTGTTTCCAGGTTACTAGATCCGAGACCCAACTGACGCCAATTCCGGCTTAGTTCTGGTCTCCGGCCAGCCAGACGTGTGGGCTGATCGCTCCGGCCACCCAGCGGGATGGGAGAGCACAGGCGAGCCGCAGAAGGAACAGCCGAGAGCATTGGTTGTTATCCCAAGAAAGCCAACCGCCGGCTCTAAAAAACGATACCTGGATGATGCGTGCAGCTTTAATTTGTATTCGTTTGTTTTATTCATATGATAGTTTGGGCCTTCTGTTAATGTTTAAAGCATCTGAAATAAATCAACAAGATAACGAATGATCCAAATTGATTTTGATACATTCGTTTTTTTTCTAGTGAGCGTGGCATGAACATTCTTTTTGTATTAGGGGTTGATCTTGAGAGGCCATTTGTTTATTTTGTATGTGTAGTGGTGTCCCAGCCCTCTAAAGGCTTAATGGTGACCTCCAGAGTTCGGGAGAGCTGACACCCTTCTTCACAGTATGGGTTACTGGGCATGGCGGGTGTAATGCAAGTTGGAAACATGGGCACCAGTCACTTTTTTAATGCAGAAAAAGAGATTTATTGTCTCTTAACAAGAACTGGGGGAGAGAGGGTTAGGGCCAGGACACCCATAGGCAGATGCAAAAGCAATTGGCAGACTCCGAGATAAAAATAGAAATATGCAGACAGCTATACAGGTAGAGGGGTTTTAAGCTGAATGCAGCAAACTGTATTTTGTAGAACTGCTGTCTCCTATAGCAACTGAACTTTTAACAAGTCAATATAGATCTGCACACGTAACTCGCAGTGTCCCATTGTAGATCTTCTCTCACATCTCACAGTCTCTTACTGTAGATCTTCACACTGACCTCCCACTCTCTCACTGGACTTCTTACATCCAAGCCACTGCTGGATCCCCTGATCTCTTCCACAGTCAACCCGCTGTATTCTCCTGAAGCTTCACCCATGCTATCCTGTTGGGTCCCTGGCTTGGCACTCTGCTGAAGCTTTCCCACTTCTTCACCATCCCTGGCTGGTAAAAAAGGCTGCTCTGGTAATTCTTCAGACTTCCATACACCGGTCTCTGATAACAGGAGTGGTTGTCCCTTGTTGACAACTGCTTCCCCCTTATCTCTGGCCATTATCCTCGCTTGCCTCTGGTTACAGGAGTGGTCACCCCTGATGGCAACTGCTTTTCCTTCGCTGCTGGCATCAACTTGGCTCCCCCTCTGGCTGAACCTTTGCAACTTGGTTTGGCCTGAAGCCCCAACCCCGTGCTGCTTCTCTCAATCCTGGATAGACCTCAGACCGCCTAGCAACCAGGTGCTCCTGGGATCGGCCTCAAGCTTCTGGCCTAGCAACCCAAGGCAATACAACACATGTTCACCCAGACAGCCATCCAGGTGGCACAGAACCCCGATCCCCTGACTCCTCCTAAGTAAATAGGCTCTCCCAGCATGCCATGGGGCCAAAGAAACCCCAGCTAATTGGCTGAGACAACATATCCACCCCTAAGCTGGATACAATGTGATCTTGTCATTCTAATGTCAAAAGCAGCAGTGCCACCCAGTGACAGAAGAGAGAGATGCACCGAATCCAGGCTTAGGGCAACAACCAGTGGATCCCCTACCAATTAGCCAGGCTAGTTACCACCTAGCAGACCTAAATTTGTTAGCAGCCCTGTTTAGGACCAGGGTGCTACATATGAGTGTGACCCACCAAACAAAGTCAGGTAGGAATGGGGAAATTAATTAGACAGGTGCGGTTAGTTTCGTTATGAATTAAAATTCGGACGAATTTTCATTTTTTGGAAATTCAGATTTATCCGAATCTCTGAATTTAAATGAATCCGAAATAATGAAAAAGATAATTCAGACGAAATTCTATTCATTTTCTAATACTTTCCAAATTTGAATAGTTTTCAAATCCCAATAGTTTTCAAATTCGAAAAGTCCTCGAATTTGAATAATTTTCCAATTTCCAAAGAGAACAAAATAGAATAGTAAACAAAAGAATAGAACAGAAAAAAAAACCCAATAGACTAGAAAAGAATAGAACAGAAAACAAAATAATAGAATACAACAGCTCTGTTGCCCTCCACCACATTATACTCTTTCATTTTCTGTTATATTCCTCTCTATTGTATTCTATCTTTTTCCATTCTATTCCTCCACTTCCCACTCCACCCCATTCTCCTTGGAAATCTGAAAACGATTCAAATTTGAAAATGATTCGAATTCAAAAACTTTTCAAATTCGAAAACTATTTGAAATTGATTTGAAAACTTTTATAATCAATTCGAAAACTTTTCTAATCGATTCAAAAATGAATAAGCTAAGCAAATTCTGAGAACGAATTAAATGAATGAAACGTATCTAAGTAAACAAACGTATGTAAATAATGGATCGAAACAAAACAAAATTAAACTAATTTTTTCACTCTGCACATGTCTACAATTAATTCAACTAAATAACATCACAAATATAGCCAATCTTACAAAATAACAAAAGAATAGCAGGACTTCCTAAAATACGAATCATTTTGAACAAACATAAAGTCTCCCGAAATAACATATCACTCCAAAAACAAATCATTCTAACATAACGATTATGACGGAATACAATTATTTACTTAACATATGAAAATTGAGTACTGTCCATGATACTTTTTTTATTTGCACTAACATACAATTTTTCGGGATCGGCTTTCGGGGTGTGTCCCCTTCTTCAAGGTTCAAGCAGTACTGATTCACAAAAGTTTTAGCCGAATGTTACAAAAAGAAGAAAACAAAGAGAAAAAAAATCTCTGAGGGAAAGGAAAAAAAAGGAAAAACAAATAGAGTTGAGCGAACACCTGGAAGTTCGGGTTCTGCTGGTCCGTCCGAACTTCGGGACAAAGTCCGGGTCCGGGTCCGGACGGAACCCGAACGATCGCACGGACCAAGCGAGTTGAGATAAACAAAAAGGAAAAAAAAGGAAAGGGAGTCTCTAAAAAAAAGAGAAACAAAAGAAGAAAAACATTGTAAGCCGATTTTGAAAACACTTAGTCATGACGAACTTGGAACTTCTTCCCCTGTGTGGGGCTTTCGGCTAGGGCTTTTTAACATACAATCACGTTTATTTTTTTCATAGTACCTGTCATGAGTTAAAAGTATACAATTCATTTATTAACATAAGGCAGTATTAGCAATACAATCTTACTAAACAAAAACCTCACTATACAATAAAGCCCTCTGAAATACAAACAAGTTTTACTAAGCATAAAATCCTTCAGGACGATAAGAAAACAATAAAACATTCT
>BLSH010369592.1:102484-121662 GCA_018402905.1 Glandirana rugosa | reverse complement strand
GTGGGAGACTTTTTGAAGAGGGATCTTTCCCTTCGTCGGGGAGTATTCCCCATGTTCTCAAAAGCTTCAATCCTCCATCTAATGAGTAAATGGAGTGGGATTTGTTATCTTTTTCAACCACAATCTTGGTGGGAAAGCCCCATTTGTATATCAATTTATGATTGCGTAAAACCTTGGTAATAGGGTTCAGATTTTTTTGGGCTTGGATGGTTGCTTGTGAAAGATCAGAATACAATATTATTGCTGCATATGGATCTGGAAGTGGGGAATGGAGTCTTGCATATTGCATAAGTGCGTCTTTGACTTCAAAAAAATGGATCCTGGCAATTACGTCTCTTGGGAGTTTTTCGGGTATGTGCGATGGTTTGGGGAGCCTGTGGGCTCGGTCTATTTTTAAATCCTGTTTAGGTATTTTTGGAATTAGGTCCTGAATCATTTTTTGCAAGAATTTTTTAAGATCATTAATTTTGATATTTTCGGGTAGATGCATTTCCTTGACGTTGTTGCGTCTGGACCTGTCTTCCAAATCTGCGAATTTCAGTTTTAGTTGCTTCAATTCTTCTTCCAGTGTAAAATGGTCGTCTACAAGTTTGTTATGCGCCTCAGTAAAGTCCGTCATTTTATTTTCTATGTAATCCTCTCTTTCTCCCAGATCATCTATGTCTCTTTTAGATTTTTGCATAAAGGACCACATATCATGCTGCAGAGCTCCCCTTAATGATTTGAGCATTTCCTTCATATCTGTATCTAGCACCGCTGTTCCTGTGGTAGGAAATGCATCTAGCTGTTCCCCATAAGGATTCTTACTGAATATATTGTCAGCTTTATCTATATCACTCACTTGTGATCCAGTATCCGCAATCCTCCTTTTTTGTTTGACAGGACTGGATATTTCAGAAAGATTCTCCTCTAGTTCTTGTTGTTTTTGTGACTGCCAGTCTGGCATTTCTTCACAGCGCTCTGCATGTGAATCAGCGTGTGTAGCAGAGGAGGGGCCAGCGCCATCTTGCTCCCTGAGATATCCGGCCGGGCTGCAGAAATCCCCTAATTTGCGGGGTTTATCTCTATTTTTTCTTTTCCCCATGGGGCCAGTGTTCTGTACCGCTCCTTCCTGCATTTGTGGATGCCTTTGGTTTCTTCCTATGTCGCCGCTAGCCGCTTATATAAGGTCCGGTGTACAGGAGCTCTGTCAGTGAGCTTCCATTCACCTCCGCCGCCGGCTACGCCCCTGGCCTATCTCATTTCCTGAGACCCTAACAAGCCAGGAAAGTACAAATACCTCCCAAATTACCCCTTCTTGGAAAGTAGACATTCCAAGGCATTTAGTAAGGGTTATGGTGAATTTTTTGAAATTGTAATTTTTTCCCACAATTCTTTGCAAAATGAAGATTTTTTTCCCCCAAAATTTTCATATGTTAACGGGTTATTTCTCACACCCAGCATATGCATACCACAAATTACACCCCAAAATACATTATACTACTCCTCCTGAGTATGGCAATACCACATATGTGAGTCTTTTACACAGCCTGTCCACCTACGGAGGCCCAACATGTAGGGAGCGCCGTCAGGAGTTCTAGGAGCATAAACTACACACATAATTTCTTGACTACCTCTTGCACTTTTGAAGGTCCTGGAGCACCAGGACAATGGAAACGCCCAAAAAATGACCCCATTTTGGAAAGCAAACACCCCAGCGTATATTGTAGGAGGCATAATGAGTCTTTTGAACATGTCATTTTTTCCACAAGTGTTTGGAAAATGTGGAAAGAAAATGAAAATGCATTTTTTTTTACACAAAGTTGTCCATTTATACAATATTTCTAACACACAGCATGTACATAGCAAAAATGACACCCCAAAATATATTTTGCTACTCCTCCCGAGTATGGCGATACCACATGTGTGACACTTTTACACAGCCTGACCACATACAGATGCCCAACATGCAGGGAGCACCGTCAGGTGTTCTAGGGGCATACATTTTGAATCTAATTTGACTACCTTTTACACTATTGTGAGGCATTGTGTTGGCATGGATAGGCACTGTAGTGGCACAGATGGGCAGGGTAGTGGCACGGATGAGCAGTGTAGTGGCACGGATGGGCACTGTAGTGGCACGGATGGGCACTGTAGTGGCATGGATGTGTCACGGATGAGAACTGATGTGGTATGGATGAGCATGAATGAGGCACAAATGAGCCATGGATGGGGATGGGTGAGCCATGGATGGGTGGGTGAGCATGGAAGTGAAAATGTCCAAATTAGGCCCAATTAACCATTTTCCCTCCCCGGTGTCATGCGACTCGTTAGTTTTACAAGGTCTCAGGTGTGAATGGGGAGCAGGTGTGTTTAATTTGGTGTTATCGCCCTCACTCTCTCATACTGGTCACTGGAAGTTCAACATGGCACCTCATGGCAAAGAACTCTCTGAGGATCTGAAAAGAGGAATTGTTGCTCTACATAAAGATGGCATAGGCTATGAGAAGATTGCTGAGACCCTGAAAATGAGCTGCAGCACGGTGGCCAAGACCATACAGAGGTTTAACAGGACAGGTTCCACTCAGAACATGGTTGACCAAAGAAGTTGAGTGCACATGCTCAGCATCATATCCAGAGGTTGTCTTTGGGAAATAGACGTATGAGTGCTGCCAGCATTGCTGCAGAGGTCGAAGGGGTGGGGAGTCAGACTGTCAGTGCTCAGACCATATGCAGCACACTGCATCAAATTTGTCTGCATGACTGTCATTCCAGAAGGAAGCCTCTTATAAAGATGATGCACAAGAAAGCCTGCAAACAGTTTGCTGAAGACAAGCAGACCAAGGACATGGATTACTGGAACCGTGCCCTGTGGTCTGATGAGACCAAGATAAACTTATTTGGTTCAGATGGTGCCAAGTGTGTGTGGCGGCAACCAGGTGAGGAGTACAAAGACAACTGTGTCTTGCCTACAGTCAAACATGGTGGTGGGAGCGTCATGGTCTGGGGCTGCATGAGTGCTGCCGGCACTGGGTTGCTACAGTTCATTGAGAGAACCATGAATGCCAACATGTACTGTGATATACTGAAGCAGAGCATGATCCCTTCGGAGACTGGGCCGCAGGGCAATATTCCAACATGATAATGACCACATACACACCTCCAAGATGACCACTGCCTTGCTATATAAGCTGAGGGTAAAGGTGATGGACTGGCCAAGCATATCTCCAGACCTAATCCCTATTGAGCATCTGTGGGGCATCCTCAAACAGAAGGTGGAGGAGCGCAAGGTCTCTACCATCCACCAGCTGTCATCATGAAGGAGTGGAAGAGGACTCCAGTGGCAATCTGTGAAGCTCTGGTGAACTCCATGTCCAAGAGGGTTAAGGCAGTGCTGGAAAATAATGGTGACCACACAAAATATTGACACTTTGGGCCCAATTTGGACATTTTCACTTAGGGGAGTACTCACTTTTGTTGCCTTTTAGACATTAATGGCTGTGTGTTGAGTTATTTTGAGGGGAAAGCAAATTTACACTGTTATACAAGCTGCACACTCACTACTTTACATTGTAGCAAAGTGTCATTTTCTCAGTGTTGTCACATGAAAATATATAATAACATATTTACAAAAATGTGAGGGGTGTACTCACTTTTGTGAGATACTGTATAAGGGATATAGAAATATATATACACATACATATATATAAAGAGAAGAAAAAAGTTGCAAACCCACAGGGACACACATGGACCATACCCTGGGGATAGACCCACATATATGTGGCCCATGACATCCAATACATGTAACATGCAGTGTAAATGGACCACCCAGGAGTACCCAAATACTAGAATACTAACACAGGAAATACACTGGTGGTGACAGGGCAGAGATTATGGTTGAACCTTGATATAAAAATAAAAAAATTGGTGAATATAGTGGACTGGCGCTGCCATTTGTATCAGTGTATTATATGAACTGCACAGAGTTATATAACAAAGTGCTATAGTGGATTAAGGTGCTAAATAGTGATGACATGGATCTGATATATAAGCTCTGTGACAAGTGATTGTTGTCAAATAATTCCTACAATAAAATTATATGGCCTAATGTGTGATGAAATGTTGTGGACAATCCTTACTGATGTTACAAATGTGCAAAAATGCAAGAAAAATTAAAATTAAAATTAAATAAAAATTGCAATTTTCCAAAAGTGCTTGCAAAGCACAAATCGGCTAAAAAGCGCCAAGGGATATAAAAAAAACGGATGTCAATGTTATACGTAATCCTTATCTATGTGTTAGTGCTGCCAATGTGCAAGACTGCAAAAAATGTAAAGTGCAATTATACCAAAGTGGTTAAAAAGAGCCAATCGGCTCAAAAGCGCTCAGTGGTGTTCTGTAAAGTAGATATATAAAGTGCTATGTGGATAATTATGTATACTTCCTTATCATTATACTGGTATGACAATGTGCAAAAATTGATCATACACTAAAATGTCGTTCCAAAGTGGCTCATACTATGCATACAAGTAATTGAAAGCGACCAGCATGTGATCCAATATAGAAAATTGTGGTTACAAACCAATAAGCGACATACAAATATTTCATTCAATCCTAGAAACAGATAACAAAATGGAGCGTCATTATCAAGCCCTTCAGGGCTCCCTTAGTGTTCCAAGACTTCCCACACCATCCGCACTAGCTTGTCCGCTCTGTGTGCCAGAGGATAGCTGTGTGTATTAGGGAGGTGAATATTCTCACTGCAATACCATACCAACCTTTTCATACGAAGGTACCTTATCCAGAGATCCTTGTGAACACAAGAGAAAAAAAACCCATAGTGTAACACCGTATTATGAAAATAAACCGAACGATGTACTCCCACCTGTGATACTGGTGACTGCAGTGTACCCCCACCTGTGATACTGGCAGCTGCAAAGTACCCCACCTGTGATACTGGCGGCTACAATGTGCCCCCACCTGTGATACTGTGATACTGGCGGCACCTGTGATACTGGCGGCTGCAATGTACCCCCACCTGTGATACTGGCGGCTGCAATGTGCCCCCACCTGTGATACTGGCAGCTGCAATGTACCCCCACCTATGATACTGGTGGCTGCAAAGTACCCCACCTATGATACTGGTGGCTGCCATGTACCCCCACCTGTGAAACTTGAGAATGTCCATGGCAACCAAAAAGTGTCCCTCTATGTCAAAAGTGGTTTTTGATCAGCTAAAAAACACCGATAGTAAATAAGAATCATTTTCAGAATTGAGTGATACTGATTTTTGGGGAAATTTATCATCAGAAACTGAAAGTGACGACAGTGACAATTCTGCAACTGAGCAAATTTCAGTGTTTTTGGTTTGATTACATTATTGAATTCATTTTATTACTATTACGTTATTATTTTTGATAATTATTTTTAGTTATTTTTTATATTATAATTTATGATTTCATGTTTCAAACTTTATCATACCCGGGATGTCTACTAGACTCTTGTTTGGACAGATTTAAGTCAGTTATTCCTAAGAATTACAGGCCTACAATATAAAACAGCAAATTTCCATGCAAAATAATCGTACCGCTTTCAGCACCAAAAATCTGAAATAATCATACCGCCAGGGAGATAAATGTCTAAACCGCTGGCAACAAATGTGAGTACATTGAAAATGCCCAAAGTGTCAATGTTTTGTGTCGCCACCATTATTTTCCAGCACTGCCTTAACCCTCTTGGGCCTGGAGTTCGCCAGAGCTTCACAGGTTGCCACTGGAGTCCTCTTCCACTCCTCCATGACCACATCACGGAGCTGGTGAATGTTAGAGACCTTGCACTCCTCCACCTTCCGTTTGAGGACGCCCCACAGATGCTCAATAAGGTTTAGGTCTGGAGACATGCTTGGCCAGTCCATCATCTTTACCCTCAGCTTCTTTATCAAGGCAGTGGTCATCTTGGAGGTGTGTTTGGAGTCGTTATCATGTTGGAATATTGCCCTGCGGCCCAGTCTCTGAAGGGAGAGGATCATGCTCTGCTTCAGTATGTCACAGTACCTGTTGGCATTCATGGTTTCCTCAATGAACTGTAGCTCCCCAGTGTCAGCAGCACTCATGCAGCCCTAGACCATGACACTCCCACCACCATGCTTAACTGTAGGCAAGATACACTTGTCTTTGTACTCCTCACCTGGTTGCCGCTACACATGCTTGACACCATCTGAGCCAAATAAGTTTATCTTGGCCTCATCAGACCACAGGACATGGTTCCAGTAATCCATGTCCTTGGTCTGCTTGTCTTCAGCAAGCTGTTTACTGGCTTTCTTGTGCATCATCTTTAGAAGAGGCTTCCTTCCGGGACGATTGCCATGCAGACCTATTTAATGCAGTGTGTGGCGTAAGGTCTGAGCACTGACAGACTGACCCCCCCACCCCTTCAACCTCTGCTGCAATGCTGGCAGCACTCATACATATATTTCCCAAAGACAAACTCTGGATATGATGCTGAGCATGTGCACTCAACTTCTTTGGTTGACTGTGGTGAGGCCTGTTCTGAGTGGAACCTGTCCTGTTAAACCACTGTATGGTCTTGGCCACAATGCTGCAGCTCAGTTTCAGGGTCTTGCCGGTCTTCTTATAGCCTAGGCCATCTTTATGTAGAGCAGCAATTCTTTTTTCAGATCCTCAGAGAGTTCTTTGCCATGAGGTGCCATGTTGAACTTGCAGTGACAAGTATGAGAGAGTGAGAGTGATAACATCAGATTTAACACACCTGCTCCCCATTCACACCTGAGACTTTGTAACACTAATGAGTCACATGGCATCAGGGAGGGAAAATAGCTAATTGGGCCCAATTTGGACATTTTCACTTAGGGGTGCACTCACTTTTGTTGCCAACGGTTTAGACATTAATGGCTGTGTGTTGAGTTATTTTGAGGGGACAGCAAATTTACACTGCTATACAAGCTGTACACTCACTACTTTACGTTGTAGCAAAGGGGCATTTCTTCAGTGTTGTCACATGAAAAGATATAATAAAATATTTACAAAAATGTGAGGGGTGTACTCACTTTTGTGAGATACTGTATATCAAAAATAAAGTGCAAGTGCATCCAAAACAGTCCATAATAATATAAAAATTCAAAGTCCATAGTCCCTGGTGTCTAGAATCAAAGTGCATATATAAAGTCAACACCCATATATCTTCCTCCACCAGTGCAACAATGTGGAGGGAACACCCAAATAGACTGAGGCTCACCAGACGCCAGACAAAACCAACATTGCAGAAGATATTCTCAAATCTTACGATGAGCCAAAGACAGCTCCAACTTTAAAACATTTTTAACAGTCTGTATTTAGAGGCGCCTCTCTCTTGTTTTTTCTTTGCATGTCTGGGAAGTTGCTTCTCTTCCCCCATCTTGAGGCCAGCCCTTCCTGTTGATCCCTCTTCCCCTTTGTGGATCTTTCTTCACCAGTAGGAGCAACCTACACTTTTTGAACTGTGTAGCATAAGACTTTTGGACATTTCTCCAGTCTCTAGTGCTAGCACCAGACTATCTCCCCCCTTAAAGCATTCTTTACTGGGGAAGAGGGACTTTGGGGGCACCATGCCATTAAGACCGGAGTTCAAATGAAATTACTTTAAAATGTTATGCTTATATGATATTAGTTATCGTTTATTGAACCTTTTATAAACTAAATATGTAATCTGATGATTAATCATCTCTACAGCAATGTGAAACTCTGTGAGCTTTTAGATATCAAAATCACAAGTATGAGCTGGCATATTTGCTTAGGTCATACCAACAGAATAATCTGCAATCAGGCTGGTCAGTACTTGGCTACTGCATTGGAAAAGTACACAATGTATGAATAAAAGGAGAACCTGTCCCATGCCAAGTGATTTCCTGGAAGGCCGGGGTGTTTTTTTCTTTTGCTAAACATTTTTATAACATATCATTTCTATACATAATTTAGTGTTAAAAATTACACATTTAATTTTTGATTTTGTAAATATAGCAAAAAAAAAATCCAAACATGGCTTCCTTTAATGCTTTCAATACACAGCCTACTGAGCTCCCCTAGAAATGTAATTTTCTGCTCTTCCAACAGTTTCTCCCCTTTACACTTGCTTCAACTTTAACACACATTAAAGCGCCTAACGCTTCAACATGCTTTTTTGATGTGTTTTTGATGCTTCTGTGAAGCTTTTTTGAAGCTTTAATGAAGCCTGGCAAGTGCCCTGTGTGTGTTGCTTTTCTATTTCTTTTAAAGGGGCCCTGTAGAACCCCAACTCATTAGTATCCCCCCCCAATAGAACCCCAGCTCATTAGTACCCCCTATTTAGAAGATCTCCAGCTCATTAGCACCCCTGTTCAGCAGATCCACAGCTCATTAGTATCCTCATTCAGCAGATCCCCAGCTTATTAATATCCTTGTTCAGCAGATCCTCTGCTCATTAGCACCCCCAGCTCTGCTTTTGCCCCACTTAGTAGTACCCCCAGCTTTGCTGATAAACCGCTCAGTAGTAACCCCCAGCTCTGCTGATCCCACACTCATAAGTAACCCACAGTTTTGCTGATCCTCTGGTTTTCTGATCCTCCTCTCTCTCTGGTCCCCGCTCCCCTCCTACTATATTGTTCCCATGCTGCGCACCATGTGTGCATCTGCTAGTTTCTCCTGCTCCAGTATCCCAGCTCAGATAATCCTACCGCCACACATTTCTCACTCTCCAGTCCCATTCACCTTCTGCTACAGCATTCCTACATTGCACACTACATGTGACATCTGCTAGTTTCTCCTGCTCTGGTCCCCCATCTCATCAGATCCTATGCTGCTCATACCTCTCTCTCCAGTCCCCACTCATCTTCTGTTATAGAGATCTGTTATTGCACACCACAAATGCCGTCTGCTAGTTTCTTTGCTCCAGTCCGGACCCTGCTCACCTTCCTGCCACTCCATGCTGCATAGAAGATGTGACATCTGCACCAGGCACTCCGAAAATATATGCACATGAACTGGAAGTGACTGCTGATGACGTCTTTCTATTTCGCTTGTTGGTTTCCCAGTGCATCCTGGGATGTCTTATACCTGCAATACCTCCAAAACAAAGCAAAGCTAACTCTGAATAAAAAGCTACAGGTGCTGTTAGCAAGCATTGTCATAGACTTCTATTGAGGCTTTGGAGATGCTTTGAAGCACCAATAAAGCGGCATGGAGTATAATTTTTGAAGCGAAGCAAAACAAATGCAGGACTGTAAGCTTATTATATTATTTAGCAACAGATGCTTTGATTGGCTTTCAGAGTGCTTTAAAAAAGTGTGTCCAATGCCACATTTTGAAGTAAATGTAAACCACCCACTACACTGTCACTGATGGTGTTACTACAGTAGGAAGACCCTTCCACTCAGCATTCAGGAGCAAGCTGAGGCAACAAGCAAGTGGAATCCTATGTGAATTCCAATACAAATGGCATTAGGCAGGACTATGCAATGACGTTTGCTAAAGCCCTTTTTTGTATGTGACTGATATGGGAGATATAAAAAAATGAGATATCGAAGTTTGTTTATTAAAGGCAAAATAGCCTGTTCACTTTGCAAGTGAAGTTGCACTGTGCATGGGAAATTTCCCCAGAGCCTACCCAATCATGTTCAAGGAAAATAAAAAGATTGCATTTTTGCTTGTACATGATTGGATGATGAAAATTAGTAGAGCTTCATCTGATTTACTAAACTCTAGAAAAAATTTCCTTGCAAAGTACAACTTTCCTTGCAATGTGAGCAGTCTATTTGCCTTTAGTAAATGAATCCCATAGTTAAAAGCAAAACTGAGCCACCACGGTTTTCCAAGATCACTTGCCATACTTGCATATTATGATTTATCTCTGAGTTTGCCCACTTCTTGACGATGCAAGGTCCATGCTTTTTGGCAGCACAGCAGCTGCCGTGTGTTCCAGCATTTCTTCCAGGCTAGTGTCTGAACAGTAATTGGTGCTGTAAATCCTGTGTATGAAGTTGTATGTTACACGTATGAAGTTAAGTTGTCCTGGCACTCTCAGCATCTGTATGATGTTGAGAATGTACATTGCACTGAGCCTGCGGCAGCCAGGAGTATACATTTAAAAAAATACTAGCAGAGAGGGTTTTTAAGGAGAGATGAAGTCCAAAATCAGGAGCGAGCAGCCTTTGGTGACAAAACTGCTCCTCCATAGATACATTGAGTGAGCATTGTCACGCTAAGACAATAAAGGAGAAAACCCTGAAAAATGAAAATGATTGCAGCCACCACATCTAAGGACCAGTTATATTCAATATATAACATTTTTGTTCTTGGGTTTAGCAATTCTTTAGCCACTTGAGTACTAATCTGTATATACCCTTTATTGCCTGGCCATTTTTCAGTTCTGTGATAGTTTGAATGATAATTACTCGGTCATGCAATTTATCATCCAAATTAATTTTATAATTTTTTTGGGACAAGTAGAGCCTACTTTTGCTGGTGTTTTTTTTTCCCACAAAAGATTTTTTATTAAGCATAATAAAAATATTACACACATTACAGATTACACAGTTTTTCCATTTACATGTCTTGTCTACCTGTATAAAGTACATTGTTTGTGTACAAGAAAACATACAGGAAAATGTCAGTATGTTCAAACATTAGGGGGAACTCAGTCAAAGTGTTGAATATAATGAATGTGTTCCTCCAAAAGGCATACGTGGGAAACCTATTTGTCAAGATGATATACTGCGGTCTCCTCTATGTGATATTTTTTGCAGGTTTGAATAGTTCACACCATGACTTTTAAAAGTCAGAGAGAAAAAGGAGAAAGAAAGGGGGGGAGGGGAGTAGAGAAAGAAAAGGAAGAGAGAGGGAGAGAAAAGAGTAAAAAAAAAACAAGGGGGGGGGGGGCAAGTCGTTTTCTCCCCTCACAAACAGAGGGGTGTGGGTGGGGTGGGGGGGGGGGGGTGGGGGATATAGATCACGGGCAGGGATAAAAAAAAAGAGGGGGGGATGTAGTGCAGTCGTGCCATATGGCTATGATAAGGGGGTGAGTGGTGGAGCTTGCTTCTCCCCCTCACCCATTGCCCCAAGGTGATGTCAGTCTGCGGGTTTTGAGTTTCAGGGGTTATATGCTTGGTAGCGGGCGTGGTTTTAAAGTGAATCCAGCATGCCCATGTGGTTGTGAATTTTCGAATCCTTTCTTGGGAAATGTGAATTAGTTCTTCCATCTCTTCTATCTTTGAGAGCCTAACAAACCATTCTCTGACTGTGGGGATGCGTGTTGAACACCAGTGAACAGCAATGCACAGTTTTGCCACATTTATCATATGCATAGCCAAAGATTTATGGTACTCCTTTTTTGATAGGGTTAAGTGATGTAAGAGGAATTGTGCTGGGTTGTAATCCAGTGAGTACGTAGCGACATGTTTGATGAGTTTGTGTATCTCTCTCCAGTAGGTTTGGAGTAGTTCACAGTCCCACCAAATGTGGAGTATGGTACCTTTTGCTTTCCCACATCTCCAGCATGTATCAGGTATAGTATGTGAAAACTTGTGCAAGCAGGATGGGGTTCTGTACCATCTGGTTACTATTCTATAACAATTTTCTTGTATTGCTACATTTAGCGATCCCTTGTGTGTGTTTGTGTATGGTATACCAGTCCTTATCTGTAAGGGTTGTTTGAAGTTCTCTTTCCCATGAGATTCTTGATGGCTCGGGGTAGAGGGGTTGTCTTCGAGAAGAAGAGTGTAAATGTAAGATATTAAATGTCTTTGTGGTGGTTTGCTCGTGCACAAAGATTCAAAGGGTGTCAGCTTCCTAGCCCAGATGTTAGATGAATCTTGGGATGAGAGAAAATGTCGGATTTGCCTGTAAACCCAGAAGGGAAAGTGATTAGTGCGGGATTTGGACACTAGCTGTTCATATTCCAGAGGTTTACCATTTGAGAAGAAGTGGTGTGCAAGTACTTTGTCATGGGGCCATTTCTCTCGCAGGAAAGAATTTACTTCCCCTGGGTGAAAAGCTGGCTTCCCCTTGAGTGTAGTCAAAGGACCTGGGACTGAAGAGAAATTAAGAGATTTTGAAGCTTGCCTAAAAGCATTTAAGGAAGTGAAAATAAGCGGATTTGTTGTGATTTCTCGTGGCCAGTGGCAGCGAAAGATCCACGGGAGAGAGTTGATCAGAGTTTGTGTAAAGGAGTCCTCTAATGTTGCCCAAGCCTTCCCTAGATTGTGTATGTTCCAGTCCACAAGTGGTGTGAGGTGACAGGCCAGGTAATACTTGTGGAGGTCTGGTAGTCCAATCCCCCCCTTGGTTTTAGATTTGGTAAGGCAGGAGTATTTAATGTGTGGGGGTATGTTCCTCCACACGAAAGTGGAGCAGGCCTTCTTGTAATGTGCAAAGAAGGATGGTGGTAGATGAATCGGAACGGTTTGCATTAGATAGAGCAGGCGCAGGAGGAGGATAATTTTTATTAGCGCCGAGCGTACAAACCACGAGACGTTTAGGCCCACCCAGCTCTTTAAATCCGACTGGGTCTTAGTTAGGGCAACTTGGAAATTGCGAATGTAAAGGTCAGTTAGTTTGCTTGTAATCTGTATCCCTAGATATGTTATGGTGTCTTTCTTCCATAGGAAAGGAAATGAGGCTTGGCAGTGTGCCACCTCCTGTGGGGGGAAGGGAGACGTTTAGGGCGTGTGATTTAGAGAAGTTAATCTTAAGGTTTGAGAGCCTTCCAAAGTGCTTTATATCCTACAATAAATTAGATAGGGACATCCTGGATGATTGTAGCGAGAGGAGTATGTCGTCTTCGAAGGCTGTTACC
Source organism: Glandirana rugosa (assembly GCA_018402905.1). Lineage (NCBI taxonomy): Eukaryota > Metazoa > Chordata > Amphibia > Anura > Ranidae > Glandirana > Glandirana rugosa. The sequence continues at coordinate 108,861 of BLSH010369592.1, read as the reverse complement.
TTAAGCTCTCTTTCTCCCATCATCAGCCCCCTAATGTCAGGGTTAGATCTCAATTTGTTCGGGAGAGGTTCAAGTGTCAGTATAAAGATCAGGGGGGATAGGGGGCAGCCCTGACAGGTTCCATTGCTTATGGTGAAGGCGTTCGAGAGATGACCATTTACACGCACACTTGCCGTAGGGGAGGAATATAGTGCCATTATGTAAGCGAGCATGCGGGACCCGAGTCCAATTGAACTCAGGACTTGTAATACAGGGCATGTAATCCCAGGCCACCCTATCGAATGCCTTCTCGGCGTCAAGGGAAAGGAAAAAACCTTGAGTTTTAGATGTAGTGAGTCATTGATGGAGGTTCAATGCGCAGATAGTATTATCCCTGGCTTCCCTGACACGGATAAAACCCATCTGATCCCACGCAACCAGACTAGGTATGTGAGGGAGTAATCTGTTTGCTAACATCTTTACATGCAGCTTAATGTCCATGTTCAATAAAGAGATCGGTCTGTAATTGGAGACTTGTGAGTTGTCCTTGCCCTCTTTTGGAATAACAGCAATGTGTGCGTCCAGAATCCTTCCTGTAGAGACCTGAGGGTTGGATAGGGAATTGAACGTGGACATCAATCCAGGCGACAAGACATCTAAAAAGTGTTTATAGTAGTGGAGGGAGAGCCCATCAAGGCCCTATCTTTTACCCGGTTTCATTTGATTTATGGCAGATTGCAGTTCTTCCGCAGACAGGGGGTGATCCATTTCTTTAGCTTGCTGGGTAAAAATAGCTTTTAAGCCATGTTGCGAGAGAAAGTTCCTTATTTGCGTACTACGGTGAGCCGATGTAGTCGAGTTCACACCGTCGGAGCACAATTTATAGGGCTTAGAGTAAAAGGTTCCAAACTGATTGTCTATCTCCTCCTTTTTGGAGAAAAGTGTACCTTGAATGTCTTGAATCTGATGGATCGTGGTAGAGGGTTTGGAAGTCTGCACTGTACGCGCTAGTAATCTCCCACTTTTATTGCCGTGTTCATAAAACACCTTTTGGTGTAGAATATAACGTCTTCTTGTATTTTTTTCCCATTTCCTCTAGCAGTAGGGCTCGGATATGTATCAGGTCCTGTAGGGTGGTCTAAGTAATTGATGGCTTATGGGATAGTTCTAAACATTTGATTTTGTCAGTCAGGGCTTTAATTAATTCCTGTCGCTTTCTTTTTGCTTTGGTTGCTAGAGCAATTAGTTCCCCCCCCCCCCTGAATCACACATTTATGCTCTTCCCATAGAGTAATGGGAGAGATTTCTTGGGTAGTATTCTCAGCAAAATATCTTTGGATTCATGTCCTAATCTTAGTCACAGTGTCCGGGTCTTTCGGTAGAGAGGGGTTTAAACGCCATGATTTTGTTATATGTGTCGCATCAGGGAATGATAGTGTGACCGTGATCGGGTGATGTCGGATAAGAACATTCTATTCTATGGTTCTATTGCTGCTGTAATGAACCACGTACCTGAGAGAGTGGAGCCTGTCTCTTGTAGGAGGAGACCTCTCATACAGCTCTGACTCAGAGCCCACTGGAATGGGAACAGTGGTCACGTGAGTACAGCGAGGTAGGAGTGCCTCTGGCAAACAGCAGGAGACTGGATGCTGCAGTGGAGCTGGTAACACCGGACAGCAGGACAGCTGGAAACAGGAACAGCAGCAGCAGACAGCGATCACAGGAGCTAGATGCAGGGCACAGGGCAGCAGACAGCTGACTGTAGAAGCAGGCAGGAGGATGGTCAGACAAGCCGGGTCAATCACAGATGAATGGAGCAGCAGAATCGGTATGTGGGGGATGGTCAGAGGCAAGCTGGGTTCAGCAATGGGTATCAGGCAGGCAGAGGTTAGCAGGATCCAAAACAAGCCGGGTCAGGGTAGGAGAAGACAGGGTGGTCCAAACAAGCCGGGTCAATCAGGTAACGGATCAGGTAGCAGATAACGGCAAGCAGGTACAGGTACTGACAAGCTGCAGATCAGACAGCACTAAAGCCAAGGTCTGACTTCCTTATAAAAGCCCAAGTGATGTGCTGACAGAGATGCTGGGTCCTAGGGCCCTCCTGCTCTGACAGATTCTGGGTCCTAAAGTCCTCCTGCTATGATGGATTCTGGGTCCTGACAACATCCCTGCGCATGCGTACATGTGCACGTCTCTGAACGGTTGTGGGAATCTTCGTTTGAATCCGTGCGCGCGTGCGCATAAGCGTGCACGATCGCAACGCTCGTCTGGATCCCTGACATTGCCCCCCCAAGGGGCAGCCTCCGGATGCCGATCAATGTTTTTCTCTCTGGGTGAGACTGGAAAAAGGCTTTAATCAGTCTTTTTGCATGAATATTTGATTCAGGTTCCCAGGAGTTGTCTTCTGGTCCATAACCCTTCCATTTAATCAGGAATTGGGTCTGACCTTGTCTTGTCCTGCAGTCCAGAATAGCCTCCACCTCATACTCCTCGCTTCCATCAATGAGGACTGGTTCAGGTGGTCTGGACCCTCTATCAGGAAAGGGGTCAGTCACAGCAGGCTTTAGCAGGGCAACATGGAATACCGGATGAATTTTCAAAGTCAGGTAATGAAAGTTCATAAGACACCTCGTTGATGACCCTTTTCACCGGAAAGGGGCTGATGAACTTGGGTGCCAGCTTCTTGGAGGGACAAGCCAACCAGAGATTTGCTGTAGAAAGCCACACCAGCTCACCAGGCTGCAACTTCAGCTCCCCTTCTCTTCTTGTCAAATGCCCTTTTGTTTTTCTACCTGTGCCTTGGTGATTGCTTCCTGGAGGACCTTGTTGTTACGACTCAAGAACTCCGCTGTATTCTGTACCGCTGGGACTGCTGATTCAGGAGTAAAGTCAGGCAAGAAGGACAGGTTGAAGCCATAATTTGCGAAAAACGGGGATTGCCCCATGGCCGAATGACTGGCATTGTTATAAGCAAACTTCGCAAGTGGCAGCAGGGGTACCCAATCATCCTGGAAGAAAGATGTAAAACAGCGGAGGTACTGTTCCAGAGTTTGATTGGTGGGTTCCGTTTGCCCGTTGGTCTGCGGATGATAGGCCGAGGAAAATGCCAACTTGATCTGTAACAGCTTGCACAGGGCTTTCCAAAAACGGGAGGTGAACTGGACCCCTCGGTCAGACACGATATTTGCTGGTACTCCATGTAATCTGACAATCTCCTTAATGAAGACTCGAGCTGTCTCTACAGCAGAGGGCGTGCTCTTCAACGGTATAAAATGAGCCATCTTGGACAGACGATCGACAATCACAAACATTGCCGTACAGCACTCGGAAGGTGGTAACTCAACAACAAAGTCCATGGAGATCATCTGCAAAGTCCATGGAGACCGAAGGGCATTACCAGGTATTCAAAGTGACCGAATCTGGTGCGAAAAGCAGTCTTCCATTCATCCCCTTCTCTGATGCGCACCAGGTTGTAGGCCCCCCTTGAGTCCAGTTTGGTAAAGATGCGAGCAGATCTTAGTCTCTGGAATAATTCAGTCATCAGCGGCAGGGGGTAACGATTCTTAATCGTGACTTTATTCATCTCCCTATAGTCCACACAAGGCCTGAGTGATTGATCCTTTTTGGTAACAAAGAATATCCCTGCTCCAGCTGGGGACTTGGAAGGGCGAATTAATCCCTTCTCAAGGTTTTCATCAATATAGTCCTTTAGTGCCTCTTGTTCCCGTTCAGTTAGATGCGTCCGAACGGAATTGCAGCCCCTGGGAGAAGATCAATTGGACAGTCATAAGGGCGGTCAGGGGGAAGCGTGTTCGCCCCCTGTTTGCTGAACACATCCAGAAAAAGATGGTAAGGCTCAGGTACTGACCGCCGGATCTCTGGGTCTGTATTGAGGCACAGTAATGACGAAGGGGTGACCGGGTTGCTGGAAGTACAATGTCTCTGGCAATAAGGCGAAGAAAACTTGACTTCTCCAATAGTCCAACTTATGTGTGGATCATGGGCTTGGAGCCATGGAAGGCCCAGAATGACTGGAAAAAGCGGAGAAGAGATGGCATCCAAGCTTAAAAGTTCCTCATGATGAGCAGAGCTGACAGGCAACAAAGGAGTTTCTTGGGTAACTAGTCCTCGGCCGCTCTTTGGCCTTGCTGGAGCGCATGCAGGGCAGCTTCTGCAGTGGTGGTACGCTGCGGATCATCATACAGCTGAGCCATAGCATCAAAGAAGGCTGTCAGGTCTGTACTTGTGCATGGTTTCCTTCCAAAAATCTATGTGCCCAGGACTGTGGTTCCCCCTGAAGCAGGGCGATGACATATCCCACCTTGGTCCCTTCTAGGGAGAAAGTCCGTGGCTGCAGAGCAAAGAACAGCTGACAGGCATTACGGAAGGCCCGAAACTTGGTCCGATCCCCGTAGAATCTTTCAGGCGTGGGGACCCTAGGTTCAGGAGGCAGCATGACCACAGATGGACAGGGGCTTGATTGACGGGTAGTAGCTGGAGCTGTGGTGGTGGATGCCATGCTGGGTGCAAGTGAAGAGGTCTGGACTTGAGCCTCTAATCTGGTATAACCTTCTTGCAGGGACCTGATGGCCTGGGTGATTGCAGAGAGATGCTGGCAGAGCTCCTCCATGGCAGTGGTTCCTCCCGCAGGCTCAGACATGGCTGTCTGATACTGTAATGAATCACGTACCTGAGAGAGTGGAGCCTGTCTCTTGTAGGAGGAGACCTCTCATACAGCTCTGACTCAGACCCCACTGGAATGGGAACAGTGGTCACGTGAGTACAGCGAGGTAGGAGTGCCTCTAGCAAACAGCAGGAGACTGGATGCTGGAGTGGAGCTGGTAACACCAGACAGCAGACAGCTGGAAACAGGAACAGCAGCAGCAGACAGCGATCACAGGAGCTAGATGCAGGGCACAGGACAGCAGACAGCTGACTGTGGAAGCAGGCAGGAGGATGGTCAGACAAGCCGGGTCAATCACAGATGAATGGAGCAGCAGAATCGGTATGCGGGGGATGGTCAGAGGCAAGCTGGGTTCAGCAACGGGTATCAGGCAGGCAGAGGTTAGCAGGATCCAAAACAATCCGGGTCAGGGTAGGAGAAGACAGGGTGGTCCAAACAAGCCGGGTCAATCAGGTAACGGATCAGGTAGCAGATAACGGCAAGCAGGTACAGGTACTGACAAGCTGCAGATCAGACAGCACTAAAGACAAGGTCTGACTTCCTTATAAAGGCCCAAGTGATGTGCTGACAGAGATGCTTGGTCCTAGGGCCCTCCTGCTCTGACAGATTCTGGGTCCTAAAGTCCTCCTGCTATGACGGATTCTGGGTCCTGACAACATCCCTGCGTATGCGTACATGTGCACGTCTCTGAACGGTTGTGGGAATCTTCGTTTGAATCCGTGCGCGTGCGCATAAGCATGCGCGATCGCAACGCTCGTCTGGATCCCTGACAGCTGCTTGTGTCAGGAGCGGAAGGTAAGATTGGGTGAGGAGGAAATAGTCTATTCTAGAGTATTTCTGATGTGTGAGAAAAAGGAGCAGTCTCTGTCGGATGGGAAAAGTGTGCGCCATGTGTTGCGTAATGACAGGTCCTGGAGCTGCAGTTTGATTTGGCGCAATGCTCAGAAGGTTAATGTTGATGTCCCCGTGGAGGTGTCAATATCCGGGTTAAGGGGTATATTGAAATCCCCCCACAGTAATACTATGCCCTTCCGGAATGAGGAAAGGAGGCCACAAGTTTTCCTAAGGAAAGTGACTTGATGTTCATTGGCGCAATAAACGTTTGCCAGTATTATAGGTTTGGATGCAAAAGTGCCTTTGATGAAGAGAAATCTGCCTTCTGGGTCTATAAGTGAGTCAGTTATGTGGAAGTCTGCGTGTTTGGAGATTAAAATTGATACTTTTGGTTTTGGAGTCAGAGTTTGTTGCATGGATCACCGTTGGGTATAGTTGGTTGATGAGTTTGGGGGTTGAGTTGGTACGGAAGTGTGTTTCCTGGAGAAAAATGAATTGAGCTTTGGCAAGGGTGGACAAAACCTGCGATCGCTTTTCAGGGAGGTTCAGACTCTTTACATTGAGCAACACACATTTCAGTATCAGAGGTAACTTAATAGTTGAGTCTTGTTGCATGGTACAATGTTGTTTTCCGAAGTTGTGTCTAGGGCCGGAACTAGAGGGGGAAGATTAGGACTATCCCGTGTGTAAGTGTTTGCATATAGGGGGTGTTGAAAATGGGCTCACGGGGAAGCGAGCTCAAGGGAAGGGGAAGGGAGTAGTTGGTTGATATGGGTTGCCACTAGGTACGTTGTTTGAGACTGAGGTTTTGGTTTTCATAGTTAAAATTAGAGGTTTGTGCGTCTGAAGGTGTATTGACTGAGTGAATATCTGGGTCTTC
>BLSH010369592.1:92089-102474 GCA_018402905.1 Glandirana rugosa | reverse complement strand
GGGGGAGAAGGAGTGAAAGGTGTTTACCAGAGGTGATAATAGATAGAGTTGATCAAACCTCTGGACGTTCGGGTTCTGCAGGTTCGGCCGAACTTCGGGACAAAGTCCGGGTTCGGGTCCGGACTTGACCCGAACTTTGACCCGGACCCCGAACTCCATTTAAATCAATGGGGACCTGAACTTTTAGGCACAAAAATGGCTGTAATAAAGTCCTGGAAAGTCCTAGAGGTCTGCAAAAGGAAGGAAAACGGGGGGTAAGGGTCGGACAAGTGCCCTACAAAAAAATGGGGATGGGAAATAACTTAAAATAATTTTTAAGTTAAAATCACATAAAAAAATCAAAAATGGAGGTGGATGTGGAGTTGGAGGTTGAGGAGGCGGTGAAAGTGGCGGTGGAGGAGGAGGAGGTAGCCAACACTGTTTTTTTAATTTTTGGAATTTTTTTTTTTTAAACGAGCAATGTAGATGCACTTTTTATTTGTGTGCAAGAAAATATAATCTGTCCCTTTAAGCAACAGTAGGAACCTCTCCCTATAGAACTAGGAGATGATTTTAGATTCTAAAATCATCTCCAAGTTGTACAGGGAAAGCCTCCAGCTGTTGCTTTAAGGGAAAGATTATTGTTCTAAAATCATCTTCAAAGTGTGTGGGAAAAGCCTGTTTCAGCCGCAGAGAGCCATATTAGTGTTCTAAAATCATCTTCACAGTCTGTGGGAAAAGCCTGTTTCAGCAGCAGAGAGCCATATTAGTGTTCTAAAATCATCTTTAAAGTGTGTGGGAAAAGCCTGTTTCAGCCGCAGAGAGCCATATTAGTGTTCTAAAATCATCTTCAAAGTGTGTGGGAAAAGCCTGTTTCAGCCGCATAAAGTCATATTAGTGTTCTAAAATCATCTTCAAAGTGTGTGGGAAAAGCCTGTTTCAGCCGCATAAAGCCATATTAGTGTTCTAAAATCATCTTCAAAGTGTGTGGAAAAAGCCTGTTTCAGCCGCATAAAGCCATTTTAGTGTTCTAAAATCATCTTCAAAGTGTGTGCGGAAAACCTGTTTCAGCCGCAGAGAGCCATATTAGTGTTCTAAAATCATCTTCAAAGTGTTTAGGAAAAGCCTGTTTCAGCCGCATAAAGCCATATTAGTGTTCTAAAATCATCTTCAAAGTGTGTGAGAAAAGCCTGTTTCATCCGCAGAGAGCCATATTAGTGTTCTAAAATCATCTTCAAAGTGTGTGGGAAAAGCCTGTTTCAGCCACAGAGAGCCATATTAGTGTTCTAAAATCATCTTCAAAGTGTGTGGGAAAAGCCTGTTTCAGCCGCAGAGAGCCATATTAGTGTTCTAAAATCATCTTCAAAGTGTGTGGGAAAAGCCTGTTTCAGCCGCAGAGAGCCATATTAGTGTTAGAAAATCATCTTCAAAGTGTGTGGGAAAAGCCTGTTTCAGCCACAGAGAGCCATATTAGAGTTCTAAAATCATCTTCAAAGTGTGTGGGGAAAGCCTGTTTCAGCCGCATAAAGCCATAATAGCGTTCTAAAATCATCTTCAAAGTGTGTGGGAAAAGCCTGTTTCAGCCGCAGAGAGCCATATTAGTGTTCTAAAATCATCTTCACAGTGTGTGGGAAAAGCCTGTTTCAGCCGCAGAGAGCCATATTAGTATTCTAAAATCATCTTCACAGTGTTTGGGAAAAGCCTGTTTCAGCCGCAGAGGCCATATTAGTGTTCTAAAATCATCTTCACAGTGTGTGGGAAAAGCCTGTTTCAGCCGCAGAGAGCCATATTAGTGTTCTAAAATCATCTTCAAAGTGTATGGGAAAAGCCTCCAGCTGTTGCTTTAAGGGAAAGATTATTGTTCTAAAATCATCTTCAAAGTGTGTGGGAAAAGCCTGTTTCAGCCGCAGAGAGCCATATTAGTGTTCTAAAATCATCTTTAAAGTGTGTGGGAAAAGCCTGTTTCAGCCGCAGAGAGCCATATTAGTGTTCTAAAATCATCTTCAAAGTGTGTGGGAAAAGCCTGTTTCAGCCGCATAAAGCCATATTAGTGTTCTAAAATCATCTTCAAAGTGTGTGGAAAAAGCCTGTTTCAGCCGCATAAAGCCATTTTAGTGTTCTAAAATCATCTTCAAAGTGTGTGCGGAAAGCCTGTTTCAGCCGCAGAGAGCCATATTAGTGTTCTAAAATCATCTTCAAAGTGTTTAGGAAAAGCCTGTTTCAGCCGCATAAAGCCATATTAGTGTTCTAAAATCATCTTCAAAGTGTGTGAGAAAAGCCTGTTTCATCCGCAGAGAGCCATATTAGTGTTCTAAAATCATCTTCAAAGTGTGTGGGAAAAGCCTGTTTCAGCCACAGAGAGCCATATTAGTGTTCTAAAATCATCTTCAAAGTGTGTGGGAAAAGCCTGTTTCAGCCGCAGAGAGCCATATTAGTGTTAGAAAATCATCTTCAAAGTGTGTGGGAAAAGCCTGTTTCAGCCGCAGAGAGCCATATTAGAGTTCTAAAATCATCTTCAAAGTGTGTGGGGAAAGCCTGTTTCAGCCGCATAAAGCCATAATAGCGTTCTAAAATCATCTTCAAAGTGTGTGGGAAAAGCCTGTTTCAGCCGCAGAGAGCCATATTAGTGTTCTAAAATCATCTTCACAGTGTGTGGGAAAAGCCTGTTTCAGCCGCAGAGAGCCATATTAGTGTTCTAAAATCATCTTCAAAGTGTATGGGAAAAGCCTATTGCAAGGGCATAGAGCCATATTACTGTTCTTCCAGCAGCATAGAGCCATATTATTGTTCTAAATTTTAGAACACTATTATGGCTCTCTGCGGCTGAAACAGGCTTTTCCCACACACTTTGAAGATGATTTTAGAACACTAATATGGCTCTCTGCGGCTGAAACAGGCTTTTCCCACACACTTTGAAGATGATTTTAGAACACTAATATGGCTCTCTGCGGCTGAAACAGGCTTTTCCCACACACTGTGAAGATGATTTTAGAACACTAACATGGCTCTCTGCGGCTGAAACAGGCTTTTCCCACACACTTTGAAGATGATTTTAGAACACAAATATGGCTCTCTGCGGCTGAAACAGGCTTTTCCCACACACTTTGAAGATGATTTTAGAACACTAATATGGCTTTATACGGCTGAAACAGGCTTTTCCCACACACTTTGAAGATGATTTTAGAACACTAATATGGCTCTCTGTGGCTGAAACAGGCTTTTCCCACACACTTTGAAGATGATCTTAGAACACTAATATGGCTTTATGTGGCTGAAACAGGCTTTTCCCACACACTTTGAAGATGATTTTAGAACACTAATCTTTCCCTTAAAGCAACAGCTGGAACCTTTCCCTGTACAACTTGATGATGATTTTAGAACACTAATCTTTCCCTTAAAGCAACAGCTGGAACCTTTCCCTGTACAACTTGATGATGATTTTAGAAGAATAATCTTTTCCTTAAAGCAGCAGACTCTACCTAGTCCAGTCAGATCGTTCTGTGCAGCAGGATGAGGTGTGCAATCTGTCCCTCAAAGCACCAGTACTAGTATCTCTCCCTAGTCAACAATCAGAACGTTCAGTAATGCAGGATGAGATGTTCTGCAATCTGTCCCTCACAGAGCCAGCAGCATCTTCTCCCTAAACTATCCTGAGAGCATATGACATGCAGCACGGTGACTCCAGCCCCATATAGTGGCTGGATCACATGGTGCACTGGCCAATCACAGCCATGCCATTAGTAGGCATGGCTGTGATGGCTTCTAGGGAAAACCAGTGAAACACTTGTTGATTGGCTGCCCTTGGCAGCTTTTCAACACGTGTAATAAAATACCAGAGCCCCAGATCCGAACCCAGACTTTTTTTGAAAAGTCCGGGTTCGGGTCCGGGTCCCGGACACCCAAAATTTCTGATAAATCTGTTACAGTATTACAATAGTACTTCAATAATTAGTTGCTCTGTATGTATTTGATCAAAGAAAATCAAGAGGAAACCAAAGAACCTTAAAATGAAACATTTTTGTAACAAACATGCCATTCTTCTTACAAACAAGTCAGCTTAGATCATGAAGCAAGGTACTATCCATTGGGAATGGAAAGTAGTGTTTTTTAGGGTAAGGCAAACTTTTCAATCTCTATTCTTACTGCTGTCCGCTTAGAACCTGGTTAGTGTAAAGAACCTCCAAAAAGCACCTTATTAAGACAATTGTCTTAAGAGATATTTATAAGTTGCCATTACCATGAGCCCCATGAAAGTATATGCTATACAGGTGCCTGCACATCCCCCAGCATCACTGTCCGCAGGCCTATTCCCTGAAGAGCCAGGTGACAGGCAATGTGCCAAGGGGACTGCCCACAGGCAAATGAAGTGGTTTTCTGGGCATGGAGTTGGTCATATATAAGTTACCTGGCTTAGGTTAAAGTAGCAGTGTTGGTACATACCCTTTGTCCCCAATTTGTTAATCGCAGCCCAGGGACAGTCCCACAGAAATCTGTGGGCCCAGTGAGATTCCAGCTGTTGAGAGATTCTGAAAAGATTGCAGTTTTTAAGTTTTATATTGGAAAGGTGACTTCCATGGCTCTAGTCTACAACTACTTAGTTACTGTAAGCGTATTCATGTTACCAGTGGTCTTATAGTCTTTCAATAGGCACCTTCCCAAGTTTTTGACCAGCCCATATTGAAGTTTGTGTGTACCATGTGGTCCATCCCTGGGTGCCGACGGTGTCAGACGCAGCAAGGGGTCACATGGTGGGCTAATAATAGATGGTGGCCTAGTGTGAAAAGTTAAGGTGGGTTGGGGTCAGTGATCTTGGAGGCTATTCGATATGCATCATATGGGGCAAGGCCCTCTGTTAGAGCTGTAAGCAAAAGAGATCAAAGAGCAAAACTATTTCTCATTGCTGCACATTGCATTAGATGACTTTGCATGCAGCATAGAGTAAGGCTGTTAAAGCACAAAAAAAGAGGATCAGGGTCAAAGTTATATGGATTAATGCACTGGAGAGGGTGTGATCAACTTTATAAACAGTCAAGAGGTATGCTAAAGGTAAAGAAACAGTGTGTATTCAGTGCATCCCTCCTGTGTTTCTAACCACTACCAAGGCAGGCTTCCCAATGACTTCCTGTAGCAGATCGGGGTATGTGGCTGAGTTGTTGTACAGAGTTCCCTGGAGTTATTTCCTGGGTAAATAGGCCAGAGCTGAGATTTAATGGTTTCATGGCTGTGTGGTAGGGAGATTTCACTATCTCCTGAAGAGGCCCACCGGAGGTCATGGATGGCATTGAAAAGTGTGGTAGCGGTGGCCAGGTCCAGCCGCGTAAACAGTAACAGATTAACAAGAAAGCGAAAAAACAAAAACATAGAATGTAATCCAACTGTGAAGCAAAGCTAATGTCACTTACAGGCAAGATGTCGCTGAAAGCAAATTAGATCAGGCTTCCTGAAGAGGTCTCCACGGGGGGGGGGGGGATTTCAGTTCAGGGCTACATTGGGGCCACCTGAGCATTGGGTGAGGTGGGGTCCCATCGGCGTCTTCTGGAGCGTTGTCGCTGTATTTTAGGCGATGGGTTCAGTGAAGTGCCAGTGCTCAGTTGGGAAGTAGAAGGTGTACCAATCTGGCAGCTCTATGGGTGGAAGATCGAGTTGTGTGCAGAAGTCTGGTAGATCTTCCGGTGTGCGGAGCAGGGAGATGTGGCCACTAGCGGTTGCAGACAGGCAGAATGGAAATTTCCATCTGTACTGTATATTGCGGGACATCACTGTCTCGAGTAAGGGACGTAGTGCTTGCCTATTCTGTAGGGTAATTTGAGAGAGATCCTGGAACAGTTTGATCTCTGCGTCATTTAAAAGAATGCGACCTCGTTCTCTCGCCTTGCTCAGAATTTCTTCTTTAAGAGGAAAGTTCACAACATCTCTTGGGGGTTCATTGTCTCTGGGTGGGGCTCTGAGGGTTCGATGCAGGTGTTCCACATCTATGAGTGAATCTGCTGGGCTACCGAGCAGGTCATTGAATATGGCACAGATTGTTTGAAGAAGCACTGCTGTCACGTACCTGGTGGATGAGTCTGACTTATGCAGTAGATAACCTCCCTTACGACCCTGACTCGGGAACCACAGGTGGCTCGGGAGTGCAGGGTGGCACGAGGGTCGGACTGGGTCACTGGTGTTGGTAGGAGCCTGTTGATGCACTCGTGCACTTGTAGAATGGTCGTACAGGCCGGGTCGTAGAACAGGCTGGCAGAGCGGTACAAGAGGAACAGGCAGATGGATGGTCGGGTACAGGCAGGGTCGTCAACAGGCGGGCAGGCAAAGTACAGTAGGGCTAGGCAGAAGAGTGATCCAGGGGTCGGTGCATGCAGAGATCAGCAAAGTCAGGCAAGCCGGGTCACAGGAACAGAGAATCAGATACCTATTGCTCAGGAAACACACACTATATGCTGTAGATCAGACAGCACTTGCTGCAGGGTCTGCTGGGCTGAAATAGAGCCGTTTGGCGCCGTCCCGGCACGGGCGCGTAAGCACTCAAATAGCTCCAAACTGTGTCTTTTTACAGGGGCTTCTCTAAGAGTTGCAGCCTCAATGACTTCAGGTACCCCCCTCACCCTAATATTATGTCTGGGGGCCCTGTTATCTAAGTCCTCCACATGGCGGTGTATATCAAAAATGTGGGTGAGTTACATACCTGCGTATTCACCATAGCATAAAAGATATAGTCAACATGCCCTACCACATTCCGGAGCAGGTTTGGAACTTTCTCACAAGCACCAATCACAAACACAAAGGTATCTCACTTCTCTACCATACATTCCAAAATAAAAAAGCCTTTCAAAAACTGACACCACACCTTAAATGGGAAGCAGACCTTAGGCTCCAGTACACAGATGAACAATGGAAGATAGCCAATCAATCTATACTTAAGTACACTCAAAGCTCAGCCTTGAGAGAATTGCACCTCAAAGTGGCACTTAGATGGTACATGACACCAGACCGCATTGCTAAATTTAGTTCACAAGAAATGGACAAATGTTGGAGATGTAATGCCTCAAAGGGACACATACTACACATATTCTGGGACTGTCCAATGCTACAATCATACTGGGATACAATATTCCACACCATTAATGACATAACACATCTTCACATCAGTCCAAACCCAGCATTAGCCCTATTAAACTTGACTATTGATGACGTCCCCCTACACCTACAGGCAATAGTCACCCATATACTCTTAGCAGCGAAATTAAGTATCACCAAACTATGGAAAACGAAATCAATCCCCAGAGTTCAGGAAACCTTAGACCTAACAAATCTACACTCCTCTTACGAAATAGCATCGGCAGCTAATAATAAGAAGCATCGCGTAACTCTAGAAAGGTGGGCCCCGTGGATTACTTGGTTAGATTATGCACACACTTAGGCGACCTAACATATCACAGACTATTAGCCCTTCCTAAAACATGATATATCTCAATGCACAACTGATCAGTTATCCGATTTCTGCCCAAGCTCAATGATGGCCACCTAGACAGCTCAACCCCTAGACAGAGAGTGACGAGGAGTGACCACAATAAATAGGACGTTGGACACAGATCTGAGGGGTCATGGTTATGGTTATATTGTTACTCAGTTATCCCACAGTCACAATATCATTTGTAATGTTAAGGAATATATTACTATAATCTCATGTTACTACAATATAGCTGGGACACAGCACCTACCACAGGTGCTAGGCTCCCATACACAACATCGCTTGAGTATCACTTACTGCACACCTCAGTGCCTAAAGCCAAGGTGACACGTGTATGGGGAGACCATCTCGCCCGGCCACAGTTTGATCCCGTAGGGGGTGGCTGAGCGGGAGGGCTCTCAGTTACAAAACAAGAAACGCAAGGCTCAGGTGGAGGACAGGTGGTTGCGGTGCCCAGCTCATGAGATAGCGATATGCCGCACACCAAATATCTACAAATGTTTATAGGTATCTCATATGTCTGTGAAATATGTATGTTGTTATATTGCATGTCAACAGAGATGTTCAATCTCTATGTAACGTGAAAACTTCAATAAAATCTAAATATTAAAAAAAAAAAAAAAAAAAATCTGATATCTCTTCCACCGGGAACATCGACCAACGCTCCTCCGAATTGTCGGCAGTTTATCTAACCAAGAATAATAAATCTGTTAGAAATATGAAAAAAAAAAAAAAAAATGTGGGTGAGTTGGGTGTCATAGGCCCTCTCTACCTGCCTTATGGCTTCTGCATGTGCCTGTGTCATCTGCTCCACGTCCATGACACGGTGTACTACGGCGTGAATCTCAGACTTGAGGTCCGCAATTACAGCAGTAAGGGTGCTCTTGATATCCCCAGCCACTTTCTGGAGATCTAGCAGGCTCAGGGATGTCTGGGTGTATCGCCTCCCTCCATTTGAAAGTCGGAGCCGCTGCTAGGAGAAGCTGGCGTCAAAGCTGGGGCCTGTGCGGCCGCATGCTTCCCGGAGTGCTGGAATAGGTCCGGGATGTTTTGGCTGAGCTGCGTTCCGCAATCTTGGGGTGTGCTGAGGCACTTATTTTTGACTTACCTATGGTTGATTGAGATTCTTGGCTCCCTAAAAGCTTAAGTTTTATCCTCTGTTTGCAGGAGCTCTTGTCTCACGTGACCATCTAGGCTCCGGTCAGGCCACGCCCCTCCATTTTGCTGTTGTTTATTAACCACTGGATTTTTGTTTTCAATTTATTATTTTGTTTAAAAATATAAAATCACATGGAGGTTTTCCGTTCATACCTACATTTTTCTGTAATTTGATTGTTTCTCAGTGGACACCATTCCTACATAACCAAAGAATAGAGGAATAACCTTTGGTGCAAAAAAAGGCAGAAACAGGCAAATATGACTTTCCATGTGCCACTCAGATATCACACAAAAATCATACAAAGTCCATCTTTTTTTCATAGTCAGAAAAGCAACAATAAGACATAAAGCATAGTTGAAAACAGTGAATCTGTGTATATAATCAATCTTGTAATATTTGGCATATAGGACCGACATATTTCATGAAGAACTTGCTTCCTCAGGATCCAATCCCTTATTATTTACAGTGAATTTGTATATTCTTCAAAGATAAACTCACCATATGCACATACACCTACACAAAATATACATCCAATATAGAACAACAATATATGTACAGCATTATATGTGAGATAACCATAGATGACTTTTATTATAGGAGATAAAAAACATTATATATAAATTACCTCTCATACTGTATATCCCACATTCATCAAATCAAATAGGTGCAGTTTGTGGGTGGAAAAATTCAGGGACAGACAACCCCGGACCGATATCATATCCTACTATTGAATATCTAATTTCTATATCACTATTCCCTGCACCACCCAAAGATCTTCAGAATCAGGACCTCTTATATACACATGGGCTCACACAAAAGGTAAAAATAAAAGCAACCTATGGAAATAGGAGAAAATTGTGTGAAAAAAAAAGAAAAAGATAATGGGACAGTACTGTAGGTATTATAAAGACACTATTCACCTATCATATACTTAATATGACCTAACATTAACTGTATAAGGCTACCATCAAGCCTCAATTCCCAAATTCTAAATGCCTTGTCAATAGCCGATAAGAGACACCAATATTGACCACATAATCAGACCAACCATATATCCACATGTAGTGTTCCCATATATTTTCTATCTCAACCAGGGCCACTGAAAAGGCAATACAGCCAGCCCTCCTGTACTGGGCCCGGGCCCTATCAGTTCAAAAAAGGGGACCAGGCACCTGTTGAGCAGGAGTTCTGGCTGTACTGTCTTATTGCAGACACTGATCCTCTTCTGTCTCCCACTGCAGCGCTGTCAGCTTCTCCTCTTCTTTCCCCCTCTGGCTGCAGGGGGATAAGTTCTAGCACATGCACCTCTTCCATCTGCTGTCTGGGCCCCCCTGTGTACCCCTTTCCCCCACAGCGTTGCCAGCTTCCCTCCTCTCCCACCGGCAGCTGCTGCGGGCACACAGGGTGATGTTTATAGATGGAGAGCAGGGGAAGGAGTCAGTAAATATGTCATTTACTGGCCCCTTCCTTCCCTGAATGAACACAGTGAGTGATCAGTACCAATCACTCCCGTGTACATTCTTCAGTCTGTCGTCTACCTTCTCCACGTACACGATCTTGAATAGGGGGACGTCGGTCTCCCCCTTTCTTCTCCTCTTCGACTGTCGCGACGTCACCCTCTGTCTTCTCCTAGTCACAGACGTTATTCTGTCATGTCGGTCTTGAGGACGAGTTGTCCACGGACCAGGGGAAAAAACTTGACTATCCCGGGCCCGGGTCATGTCCTCCCGACCGACATAACGGAAAAGTCACCGGGACCAACTCTATCTTTTATATACC
>BLSH010369592.1:35405-60686 GCA_018402905.1 Glandirana rugosa | reverse complement strand
CGGTTTAGTGCTGAATATGGAGCTTAGGAGGGTCAGGTCAGCCATAGGGAGTTGTGGTTTAGAGGAGATACATTATGGTTGCCCTGTTCCCTGGGTGTCTCTGTCTAGGCTAGCCATATTCAGCTTCGTTTAGGGATGTATAAAGTTCCGTTTTTGAGTTTATATTTTGAAGGAAGAAGCGAAGTGTGGGGATGGTGTCCAGCAGTTTCTGATATGTGGGGAATCTGTTAGATGTGCTGGTGCATTACCTGCAGTTCCTGTGGTGGGATGGGTTGAGAGCCTGGTAGTAGTTGCGGGTTCTCAAGTTCTGCTGGGTGTCATCGGAGAGTTCTTTCGGTTGCAGTAACTTGAGGTTGCAGTAACTTGAGGTTTTCGGCTCTTCTGTCTTCTCGAGGATCTGTGTGGAGGGATACATGAGAAAAAGGCAAAAACAGAGATAGGAGACAGGGGAGGGGGGTTGGTGAGGGAGTAATGGCTCTCAATGGATATGGGGTATAAGGCAAGAGTAGGTGGTTTGGGAAGCGCTGCTTGGTCTTGCTCCATATATCGGTAATCTTCTGGAAGTTTGATGGATGCTTATAGAGGTGGTTGGGACATTGGCGTGATGATGGTGTTGTCAGACCGGTAGAGATGTATGAGCGAGGTGGGAGATCTGTGACATTTCTTCAGAATTCAATTTTGTCTGGGTCTCCTATGAGCTGGAGAAGCGGTGGGACTATTTGACATGGTGTGTTCGGTTGTTGAGGACCTGGGGTTTCTTGGAGAAGTAGATCTTCGGCGTCTGATGTGATATTCATCTCGGACTGGGATAGCATCTGTGGAGGTTGCTCTCCTCAGGGCGCCTGGTGGATTGTAGTTGTACCAATCTGGAAGATCTAGTTGTGGAAGGTTGAAGGCCGCACAGAAGGTGGGAAGGTCTTCCCTGAAGCGTATCGTGGCCGATTGGTTTTGAGAGGAGGCGGCTAGGCAGAACGGGAATTTCCACCGATACTGGATACCCTTCTCTCGTAGAAGATCTAGCAGGGGACGTAGTATTTTCCTGTTTTGAAGGGTGATGGGAGAGAGGTCCTGGAATAACTTCACTTCTGTCCCTCGGTATAGTAGGGATTGGCGGTCTCTGGCCCTTCGCAGGATGTCCTCTTTAATCTTGAAGTTGACGAGGCAGCATATTACATCCCTTGGGGGGTCAGTATCTCGCCTCCTGGGTTTGAGGGCCCTGTGTATGCGTTCAAAATCGATTGGCGTGTCAGGTGGTCTTCCAAGCAGGTCATTAAATATATTGATGGTAGCGTGTGTGATTTGGTTATGTTCAATCGACTCAGGCATACCTCTTATTCTTATATTATGTCTGCGTCCGCGATTTTCGAGATCCTCCAGGTGTCTCTGCATGTCTCTCAGTTGGGTGTTATGGGATTGTGTCGACTCTTGAAGTTGCTGTAAAGCAGAGCTGTGAACCATTGTTGTTTCCTCAATGTCTTCCAGTCTATTGTGTACAGATTGCAGCTCTCTTTTCAGGTCAGAAATGGCTGAGGTCATCGCTGCTGTCAGGGATGCTTTGATGTCTTCTGCTACCAACCTTAGGTCTGCCATGGCTAAAGGCTGAGGTGCAGTGGAGTTAAGATGTAGGGCGTTGGAGCTCTGTCTCCCTGTTGGGCTCAGACTGGATGAGCGCGCCGCGGCATGGTAGGCCCGATCTGAAGCCGGGGACTCGCGTGACTGTGACCGGAAGAGTTCCGGGATGCTGCGGCCGGAGCGGTTGTTTGTGCGCTGGGGTGAGCGCGATCGGGCCGGGGACGGTTCCCTCGATGTCTTGCCCATTTTGGTGTTGTTATCTGTGGCGGATGGCTTATTTTTAGAGCTTTAAGTCCTCCGGTGTCCAGGAGCTCAGAGCTTAGGCGTCCATGCCGTTCCGACGCCAGGCCACGCCCCCTCGGCATCTTAAGCTCTTTTGCCAGATCTTCTCTGCTGTCTTCTCCCTCTGTTCTTCCCCTCTTCTTCTTCCCATGTTGACTGGACGGGATCTCCATGAATGCTGTCTCCGCGCTGTGCGTTGAGGGTTGGGGCCACCTGCTGACGTGATCCTTAGACCCTGCCCCTTTGTGACATAACCACCCCATCATGCCCTGGGCGGTGACATCATAAGGGGGTGGGGCCTCTGGGTGACATCAGTTGATGGCCCCGCTCCATGTCAATATAAGTCAATGCACAGCGCGGAGACAGCATTCTTGCTGAAGATCGCGTCGAGTCAACATGGGAAGAAGAAGAGAGGAAGAACAAGGGTAGAAGACAGTGGAGAAGACCCGACAGAAGAGCAGAAGATGCTGCAAAATGCCACATATGCAGCATGGGGGTTCCTTGGTCTGAATTCTGGCAAGGATACGATCTACTGTATAAAGAGTTAGCATATAGTTATTGTGCTTGTTAGGGTACTAGAAAAAAAAATGTTTTATTTAATTGATCCTCTACCCCCACAGACTCCTTGCAGGCTGTACTGGCCCCTGCAAGTCCTTTGACGTCATCAAGTCATCAACAGTGCATTGTTCATAGACGTGAGGATGCAGAGGGACAGTCCACCGCTCCAGTAGAGAAGATTGGTGGCTGCCTTTAAGGAAAACAACCCTTTCAGGGAAATAAACTTTTTCCTGTATTGTACAGTCAAACTTAACTAAAAAAACAGGATCTCTGAGTAGCCACAGCAACTCCTCCACAGGTCATAACCCAAAAAGGAAAAATAAGTAGCCAGAAAGCACAGAACTCCTATCACAATAGGCCTGATCTATTAAATCATTTTTTGTTTGCCTGTGGCATCAGTGCATCTGCAGAAGTGGTCAGATTTTACATTATTTACTATAAACACTATGAGAATGGAGAGATACACATTAGAGTTGAGTGAACAACTGGATGTTCGGGTTCGGCTGAATTTCACGAAAAAGTTTGAGTTCGGCCCCGAACTTGACCCCGAACCCCATTGAAGTCAATGGTGACCCGAACTTTTGGGCACTAAAATGGCTCTAAAAAAGTCCTGGAAAGGGCTAGAGGGCTACAAAAGGAAGCAAAATTGGGGTAAGAGTAGGACAAGTTCCCTGCAAACTAATGTGGATAGGGAAATAACTTAAAATCACATAAAAAAATAAAAATGGAGGAGGAGGTGGATATGAAGTAGGAGGTGGAGGAGGAGGTAGCCAACACTGTTTTTATTTTGTTCGTTTTTTTTTTTTTCCAATTGGGGCCACCCCCAAAATATTAAGACATTTAAAAAAAAAAAAAAGATCACTATCTGCAGACAAACCCAGAGATGTTCTAGCACGGGTTCACTTTTTCCATATAAAATGTACCATGGTTTATTTTTATGTTTCTCCTGTTACAAATTCCAATAAAGACTTATGTTCTATAAAAAAAAAAAAAAAAGAATAAGTTCACTTAAGTATACCAATGACTGTGTGAGGCCGGTATAAATGTCTATTTTGCACAAGGCACAGACAAGTCTTGTGGGATCTATGCCTGGTTCATTTTAATAAACGTTAGCTTGTCCACGTTGGCTGTGGCACGGAGGCTGCGCTTGTCTGTGATAACGCCCCCTACCGTGCGAAACACACGTTCAGGCAATACACTGGCTGCAGGGCAGGCCAGCACCTCCAAGGAATAAAGGGCAAGCTCAGGCCATGTGCCCAATTTCGAGACCCAGAAGTTGAAGGGGGCAGACCCATCAGTCAGTACGTGTAGGTGTGTGCGCAGATACTGTTCCACCATGTTGCTGAAGTGCTGCCTCCTGCTAAGACGTTGCCTATCAGCTGGTGGTGCTGTTTGTTGTGGCGGGCTGCTGACAAAGCTTTTCCATATTTCGGCCATGCTAACCCTGCCTTTTGAGGTGCTGGCGGTGCCACAGCTGAGTTGGCGACCTCTTCCTCCTCCTCTGCCTTCGCCTTGTGCTTCCACTGAGCCCCCGGTGTCATTTGGGAATGCCCTCAGCAGCTTCCGATCACGCTCCGGTGAGGGAATTAAGGACGGCACCTTGTCCTTGTAACGGGGATCCAGCAGGGTGGCCACCGAGTAATCAGCACAAGTTACAATGTGAGCAACTCGGCTGTCGTTGCGCAGGCACTGCAGCATGTAGTCACTCATGTGTGCCAGGCTGCCCAGAGGCAAAGACAAGCTGTCCTCTGTGGGAGGTGTATCATCTGTGTCCTCCGTATCCCCCCAGCCACTCTCCAGTGATGCCCACGAGCTGCGTTGGGTGCCACCCTGCTGTGAACATGGTTCCTCCTCCTCCTCATCATCATCCTCGTCCTCCTCATGCTCCAGAACTGTGCCCTGGCTTGAAAATTTTTTACCTGGCCTATGCTGGTGCAGGAACCCACCCTCCGAGCCACTTGTGAATGACTGGCTTGATAACCGTGGAAATTACCCCTCTTCCTCCTGTGCCACATCCTCTTCCATCATCACCCAAAGTGTTTTTTCAAGGAGACATAGAAGTGGGATAGTAATGCTGAGAACAGCGTCATCGGCACTGGCCATGTTGGTGGAGTACTCGAAACACCGCAATATGGTACACAGGTCTCGCATGGTGGCCCACTCGTTGGTGGTGAAGTGGTGCTGTTCCGCAGAGCGACTGACCCGTGCGTGCTGCAGCTGAAACTCCACTATTGCCTGCTGCTGCTCGCACAGTCTCTCCAACATGCGCAAGGTGTGGGCACGTCGCATATGAGGCGGTGAGTGGGAAGGCCGAAGTTCCGCTGCAGCGCAGACAGGCGAGCAGCAGCAGCGTGAGAATGCCAAAATCGCACACAGACAGCCCACACTTTCTGCAGCAGCTCTGACACATCCGGGTAGTTTTTTAGAAATTTCTGCACCACCAAATTCAGCACATGCGCCAGGCAAGGGATGTGCGTCAAACTGGCTAGGCCCAAAGCTGCTACGAGATTTCGCCCATTATCGCACACCACCAGGCCGGGCTTGAGGCTCAGTGGCAACAACCACTCATCGGTCTGTTGTTCAATGCCCGTCCACAGCTCCTGCGCAGTATGGGGTTTATCCCCAAAACATATCGGTTGTAAAACAGCTTGCTGTCGTTTCCCCCTGGATATGCTGAAGTTGGTGGTGAAGGTGTTACGCTGACCGGATAAGGAGGTGGTAGAGGAGGAGGAAGCGGAGTAGGAGGAGGAGGCAACAGGAGGCAAAGAGAAATGTCCTGCAATCCTCGGTGGCGGAAGGACATGCCCCAAACTGCTATCCGCCTCAGGCCCATCCGCCACTACATTTGCCCAGTATGCAGTTAGCGAAATATAGCGTCCCTGCCCGTGCTTACTGGTCCACGTATCAGTGGTTATGTGGACCTTGCCACAGATGGCGTTGCACAGTGCACACTTGATCTTGTCCCCAACTTGTTTGTGCAGGGAAGGGATGGCTCGCCTGGAAAAGTAGTGGCGGCTGGGAACCACGTACTGTGGGGACAGCCACCGCCATCAGGATTTTAAAACTGTCCGTGTACACCAGACGGAATGACAACATTTCAAAGGCCAGGAATTTTGAAATGCTGGCATTCAGGGCTAGGGATCGCAAGTGGGTAGGGGGGTACTTCCTCTTTCTCTCCAGTGTTTGGGAATGGACAGCTATAAGCTTCCATGGGACAGTATGGAAATGCTTGGGGACGGTGGTGGACATGGTTGTGTTGCTGTGACATCATTTGTTTGCTGGGTGGCAGGTGACACTGGCACTGTAGAGGTGGAGGAAGAGGCCGAGGCAGCAGCAGAAGAGGAAGCAGAAGGAGCCCGAGACCTTTCTTGGATTTTGAGGTGCTTATTCCACTGCAGCTCGTGCTTTGCATGTAGATGCCTGGTCATGCAGGTTGTGCTCAGGTTTATGCCTCGCTTCAGGCTCTGATTGCACAGTGTGCAAGCCACTCGTGTCTTGTCGTCAGCACATTGTCTGAAGAACTGCCATGCCAGGGAATTCCTTTGAGCTGCCTTTGGTGTGCTAGGTCCCTGGGTGCGGTGGGTAGTAGCAGGCTTACTGTCTAGGGGACGGTTGCTCCACTTTTGCAACCTGCTTCCTCTTTTGCTGTGCTGGTGCCTCTGTGCGACCACCACCTCTTCCTCCAAACTGCACACGTCACTCGCATGACCTTCATTCCATGTGGGGTCTAGGACCTCATCATCCTCCACATCATCTTCCACCCACTCTTCACCACTGCCCTCCTTGTCAGTCTGCACACTGTAGAAAGCCGCAGCAGTGGGCACCTGTGTTTCGTCATCATCAGACACGTGCTGTGGTGGTGTTTCCATCATCCTGAAACAGAAGTGGTTGGGCATCGGTGCACTCAATGTCTTTCACCTCTGGGGCAGGGCTATGTGGATGGCCCACGGAAAGCATACCGGCAGAGTCATCAAAAAGCATAAGAGACTGTTGCATGACTTGGGGCTCAGACTGATTGGCAGATTTACAAGGGGCTGAGGTGAAAGACAGATGGCCATGGGGTTCAGGTGCCAACTTTGAGCTTTCAGCAAAGGAACGGGTGGGAGACAATGTGAAGGAACTGGAGGCATTGTCAGCCACCAAATTTACTATCACCTGTATTTGTTCTGGCCTCACCATTCGTTGAGCGGCATTCGGGCCTACCATATAACGTTGAAGGTTCTGTCGGCTACTCGCACCTGAGGAAGATGTTTCACTTGTGCGTGTAGCTGGCACAGATCAACCACGTCCTCTGCTTGCAAAAGGAGCTTCACCAACACCAGCAGCACCAGCAGCACCACGACCACGTCCTTTATTTGATGCTCTCCTCATTCTGGACGCAAATGTACTATTTAGCACAAATTTATATTATTTTTTAAACCGGCAATGTAGACGCACTTTTTAATTTTGTGCAAGAAATGCACAGGAGGGTGCAAATGTACTATGTAGCACTATTTTTTTTTTTTTTTTTAAACCAGCAATGTCGACGCACTTTTTAATTTTGTGCAAGAAATGCACAGCAAGGTGCAAATGTACTATTTATTATTATTATTTGTTTTTTTTTTTTTTTTACTCATTAGATTTTTATTGAAGTTTGCATGTTACAAAGAAAAAGCTGAACATTCATGTCGATATGTATTATATAACAAAACTGAAATTAACATTCAGATTAATATCAAAGATACACTTTATAGACATATGTTCCGCGGCATGTCGTTAAATCCCATAACAAGTTTCAATGATACATAGCCATCCCATGAGCCTTACGTTTATGGTAGATGAGAACCCTCCCGCTCTGCCACCCCCTAACAGGATCAAACTGTGGGACAGGGCGAGACGGCCCTGTCCCCCAAGCGTCTCTTTGGCCCTGGGCGTTTTAGAGACTCGGAAGATAGCGCCATAGCCAAGTTATATTTGTGCCTAGCAATTATGGCATATTCTGTATCCTGGTGGTATTTGTAATAACAAAAGAGAGTACGGTATATTAATGTAAAATATATCTGTAAATAATATCACAGTAACTGTTAGATAACTAAATAGCAACTTAACCATGACTCATCACTTCCAGGGTCAATGTCCTACTCGTCTTGGTGAGCACTCCCCGTCACTCCCCATCGAGGGGTTGCTGAGACGGGGAGGGCCCCAATAATCTCTAGGTCCGAGGGTAGGTGCGTATGCAGTTTAGTACTAATAAAATTAGAATATTTAGGGAGAAGTAGTAATCTAAGATTTGTTATGATGACGTAACTTCAGCAGATTTTAACCAAGTAATCCACGGAGACCAATGATCCAGAATTACTCGATGCTTTTTATTGTTAACCGCCGATGCGATTTCGTAAGAAGAATGTAGGCTTGTTAATTCTATAGTGTCCTGAACACTGGGGATTTTTTTTGTTTTCCACAGCTTAGTAATACATAACTTTGCTGCTAAAAGAACGTGAGTAACGATTGCTTGCTTATGCAGGGGTATTTCTCCAATGGTCAGGTTTCAGAGAGCTAGTGCTGGGTTTGGGCTGATGCGAAGATGTGTTATATCATTAAGGATGTGGAAGATTGTTTCCCAATAAGAGTGTAACAATGGACACGCCCATAGAATATGAAGTATGTGGCCCTTCGGAGCATTACATCTCCAACACCTGTCCGTGCCTTGTGGGCTGAATTTAGCAATTTGGTCTGGTGTCATATACCATCTTAGCGCTACCTTGAGATACAATTCTCTCAGAGCGGAGCATTTAGGTATAGAGTGAATGGCTTCCCTCCACTGCTCATCCGAGTAGTGGTACATAAAGTCTGCTTCCCATTTAAGGTGTGGTTTCAGTTTTTTAAAAGATTTTTTGTTTTGGAAAGTATAGTAGAAAAGAGAAATGCATTTGTGAGCGTGATTTGTGTTTGTGAGAAAGTTCCAAATCTGCTCAGGAATTTGGTATGTCAGGTTGGCAACATCTTTGATGCTGTGTCAGATTCGGACGTGATTGTATAGTTCGGTTTGGGGTAGGTTGTATTCCTGCTGTAGCTGTGGGAAAGTTTTCTGTTTGGGCCCCTCTAACAAATCCTGAATAAACTGAATGCCGCATCTCTGCCACTGTGCTATATTTAGATCAGGGGTCACTGATGTCAAAGCTGTGATGGGAATAGGTGGAGAAATCATAGTTTGTGTACTTGGTGCCGAATGAATAAGCCTATGCCAGGCTATCGCTGCTGCTCTCATGGTGGGTGGTAGTGAGGGGGAGATCCTGGCTTGGTAAGGGCTAGCTAATAGCCAAGATTGTAAGTGTAAGCGGGGTATCGAGGCTTGTTCTATCGAGCTCCACATTGTACCTATACTTGAGTACATCCACCCTTTCGTCTGTGCTAATATTGCGGCTGTGTAGTAGTCTTCAAATTCTATGTAGCCTGTACCTCCTGCTAGACTATGCCTGGTTAGAATTGTTTGATTGCATCTAGGTTTTTTCCCCTTCCAGAGGAATCTGTTGAGTTCAGTCTGTAAGAGTTTAAAGAACCTTCTTGGAATAGGGATGGGTATAGTCCGAAAAATATATAGTAATTGAGGTAAGTGCAGCATTTTAAATGCCGCAAGCCTCCCGGACCATGATAATTCATGGGTCTCTAGGTTTTTAAGAGATGTTTGTAGATTTTTAAGCAACGGAATATGGTTTGCTGCATATAGGTTTTTCACTGACTTGGTAAGTTGGATGCCTAAGTAGGAGATGTTGTCCTTTGCCCACGTGTACGGGAACGAATTTTGCAGTAAAAGGCTAGTGGTTGCGTCTAAACCCAAGTTTAAAATATAAGATTTGGACTCATTTACTTTGAAAATCTGAAAAATTAAATCTTGCTGAACCTTTGTAAGGTCTCTTGGGTTTCTGCCAGGGAAGGAGCCGGGTTTGACAAAGTCAAAATTACGTCGTCTGCAAACAGACTAATCTTGTGAGTGTCTGGGCCAATTGTAAAACCGGAAATTTTTGGGTTGGACCTAATCAGGGTTGCTAGGGGTTCCATCATTAGATTAAAGATTAACGGTGAGAGTGGGCATCCTTGCCTGGTGCCGTTGCTGATTTTAAATGGTTTAGACAATGCGTTAGAGGTGAACACTCTCGCGGAAGGGTCAGAGTAAAGGGCCATAATTGCATTAAAGATGTTATCTTGGAACCCAAATTTGTGGAGTACTGCGCTGAGGTATTTCCAATGGACTCTGTTGAACGCCTTCTCTGCATCCAATGCCAGAAGCAGAGAAGGCGTTCCGGTGGACCCTGCATGATGGATGATATCTATAAGCCGTCTTGTGGCGCCAGAAGCTTGTCTATTTTTGGTAAAGCCCGTTTGATCTTTATGGATCAGGGTCAGAAGAATATCAATTAGGCGTGTTTCTATGGTTTTTGCATATATTTTTGTGTCTAAGTTTAACAACGAGATTGGCCTAAAATTTTGGGGTACGGTAGGCTCCTTCCCTGGCTTGGGCAAGGTTATTATTGTGGCTTGTAACATCTCAGATGGAAGGTAGGAGGAGAGCGAAGCATCATCAAATATCTTAATAAGCTGTGGTAGCAGTATTTGGGCGAATATTTTATAGTACTCCCCCGTGAGACCATCGGGGCCAGGGGCTTTGTTGGGTGGCAATTTGTTGATAGTGTTTAGTATTTCCTGTTACGTAAAAGGGGCGTTTAATTGGTCAAGTTGTTGAACTGATAGAGACGGTAAATTTATGGTTTTGAGGAACTGGTCTATGTCTTCAGAGGTAGGTTGGTAAACCTCTTGGTCTTTGGCTAAATTATATAGATCGCTATAGTATACACTGAATGCATCAGCTATTTTTTGAGGGTCAGAGAGTTTTTGCTTGGAGTGGAGGTGGAATATGTAGTCTATTCTTGACTTAATGCGGCATCCTGTTATGCGGCGTGCTAATGCTTTACCAGCTTTATTGGAAGTCGAGTATAGAGAGGCTTTTAATCTACTTTGCATCTTATAGTACTTGTTTAACAGGAGTGTGCGGAGCTCCAATCTAAGGCTGAGGATTTCATACGTGTGAGGCGAATTAGGAACTGCTTTTGCTCGTTTCTCTAAATCTGCAATTTGTGCTAGAAGAGAATCTACCTGCTGCGCTCTCTCCCTTTTGATTCTGGAGCCCATTTGGATTAGGTTGCCCCTTATAAAGGGTTTATGTGCGTTCCACACCACAGCATGGTCCCTCACCGACCCCTCATTGATCTGGAAGTATTCCAGTAGCTGTTTTGAGAGAGTAGCAGAGTGAACATCGCTCTGAAGTATAGTGTTGTTAACTTTCCACATTGTGGTTGGGGTATGTATGTTAGAGTCGTTAACCGTAATGCTAATTGGGGCATGGTCCGACCATGATGTGGTGTGAATTTCAGAAGCTTGAATCTTCTGTAGCATGCATCTGTCAACTAAAAACAAATCAATACGTGAGAAAGTCTTGTGGACTGGGGACAGGTAAGTATAATCTTTCTCTGAGTCATGGTGACATCTCCATACATCATATAGTTTGTGATTTCTAATAAAGTGTTGCAGAGTGGAGTCTCTTCTTTTCCTTGGGGCAGAGGAGTCAAGTTGGCCATCAGGCACCATATTGAAGTCTCCACATATTATAGTGTAGCCTTTTTGTTGGTTTTTAAGTTTACGCATGGCTTTATGCAGAAATTTGAGTTGGTGGCGGTTTGGTGCGTAGATATTCATTATAGTGTATAAGGAGTCATTCAAGTGAGGATTATGAACCTACCATTGGGGTCTGTTATTGTGCTGTGTAACTGAAATTTCACTAAGTTCCTTACCGCTATCATGACTCCTCGTTTCTTGACCTGAGAAGATGCAAAGAAGATATGGGGGAAGTCTTTGTGAGTGCACTTAGGTTGGGCATCTCTCTGGAAGTGCGTCTCTTGTGCACATATTATGTCGCAATGTAGATCTTTGGCAGATTTCCATAAACTGAGTCTTTTTACTGGATGATTAAGGCCATTGTCATTTATGGAAAGGATTTTGAAGGGCATTGTGCAGCTTTGAGTGTGTAAAAGTATTTAGTCGACTTACTTTGGATGTTGGTCACTGTGGTGAGTCATTTGGTTGAACTCGTAGGTATTTGTAACTTGCTGGAAGATTTGGTGGGTTTTCACCTAGAGTACCGTTCCGTGTGTAGGACTCTGGAGTGAAGAGCCAAAAGAGATAACAACAATTGAAACGACAAGAAAAATAAGAAAAAACAATCAGGAAGAGTGATGAGGAAAAATACACATGTATACTGTGCAGTATATGGTGGAGGAGCAACTATAGCAACAATCCTCCTGAGGAGGGTAAACAGTTTCTGTCAACGGTGCCTAGTCCGGTCAGTGAGTTGATCGCACCAGTTATAATGTAGCCTTGAGAGCTATTATGGTTCCTTGTTGTGACTATTCCCAGCAAATTTATCTCGCTGTGGCATGGGGCGTTTTGGGATGGGGAAAGGATTAGTGTCTTGGGGATGTTCAATGATGATGCCCCATTGGAATAACAGCTTCATACCCTCTGCAAGAGAGGAGATGGTGTGATTTGTACCGTTTTTTGAAATTATAAGTGTAGCTGGATATCTCCATTTATATGGGATTTTGTGGTAGTTCATAGCCTTTGTTACTGGGCTCAGCTGTCTGCAGAGTTGAAGAGTGTACTTCGACAGATCCGGATATAGTTGGATTTTCTCAAATGGCACCGGGGGACTCTACCTCACCCTGATTTCTCTCAATAATTTTTCTTTTATGTGGAAAAAATGCACCCTCATAATTACATCTCTAGGAACTGACGCTGCCAGGTGTGGTGGTTTAGTTATCCGGTGGATCCTGTCTATCAGTAGTTCCGTCAGTAGTGAAGCCTGCAGGGACAATAGCATGTCCTTTAAGGTCGTGTCAATAACTGGTTGTCCTGTTGTCGGGAAGGCCGCCATTGAGGAGTGTAGTGCCTGGTTAGACTGCAAGGGGTTAAATGGCGCCTCTGTGTGAGGAGATGGCGGCGGTGAATGAAGCCGCATTCTTGCTTTAGCAGGGCTGCCACTATTAGGGCTGTTTCCTGTCAGGTTTTTAAGCGGTGTTGGTGGGGGTGAGTTACCTGGAGTGTCCCTGGCTTCATCTGGGAGATCCGTGTATGCTTCATTACTCACACTGGGGCCCACTGCTGCGCCATCTTGAGTAGGCCTCGACCGAGGGGACGGCTTTTGAAAGAATGCCGTCAGCTTCTGCGGTCGTTCTACTCCCTTTCTTTTGCCCGACATCGCTGCAGGCCGTTCCGCGGTGATCGTGCGTCTTGTCCCAGTATGCTGGGATGTTGTATCTCTCCGTCGTTTCTTCTCTCACTGTCCGGCGGAGCTACTCAGCTAAGCGGCCATACATGAGCGCCGTCAAGCCACGCCCCCAATTATTATTTTTTTTAAACCAGCAATGTAGACGCACTTTTTATTTTTGTGCAAGAAATGCACCGCTGGCCACAAATGTAATATTTAGAATTTTTTTTTTTAAACCAGCAATGTAGACGCACTTTTTAATTTTGTGCAAGAAATGCACAGCAAGTTGCAAATGTACTATGTAGCACTATTTATTATTCTTTTTTTTAAACCAGCAATGTAGACACACTTTTTAATTTTGTTCAAGAAATGCACCGCTGGCCGCAAATGTAGTATTTAGAATATATATTTTTTTTAAACCAGCAATGTAGACGCACTTTTTATTTTTGTGCAAGAAATGCACCACTGATAATTTTCTAAAGCTAATCTGTCCCTCACAGCAGCAGCATCCTCTCCCTACACTAGTATGAGATGATGTGACATGCAGCACTATGTGACTCCAGCTTATATAGAGGCTGGGTCACATGATGCACTGGCCAATCACAGCCATGCCATTAGTAGGCATGGGCTGTGATGGCTTCTAAGGGCAAACGAGTGAAATGCTTGTTGATTGGCTGCCTGCAGCTATTCAAAAGGCGTGAAAAAATACCCAAACCCCGAACTCGAACCTGGACTTTTTCTCAAATACTCGGGTTCGGGACATGGACACCCTAAAATCCGGTACGCACTTTACAGTTCGGGTTCGCTCAACTCTAATACGCATCAGTTACAACATGCATATGGCAGAGCCACTTACAAATGTGGTTTACTAAAGACTGTAGGTACCTGGTGCTCAATCTGTGTACCTAGAGCTGCATGTGGACCTTTGGTATACAAGGTGTGGCCCTTGGACCTCAGCAGTCTGTAGTGGGAACTTTGATTAGATAATAGCATTGATTTATACTACCCTCATGTAACATATTCCCTATTTTTGTCTTCTGCAGCATATCCCCAGCCAAAAAATGTGGCATGTCCAAACTCTCTGACCCTTATTTACTCTATTAGGTCTGTAGTTTCTGACAGTCATCTCAAGCATTACATATATTATACATTATCTGTAGCCCTTTGGTGCTGTCAAAGGCTTAATTTGAGGCCCCTTTTAGCTCATAAGTTGACAGCCACTGCTGTAGGGTCTTTAGACTACAGTTCGGACTGCACAGAGAGGCCTTGGCGAGGCAGTGCAGCTTAAATATATATGTGCAAATGTTGTGCAATTAAAACCTCTGTTTTTAACACGAATTGTTAGACCGTGTATTTTTTTTTTTTTTTTGCTGTCTAGCATGCTAAGAAAAAAAATGTTTTGTTTCTTCTATGCAAAACCCTTCCATGTCCACCTTACATTAAAATCTAGTTATAATGGTGGTGTCAGGCCTGCTTCTGACGTTGGATCCACTTGTACTTTTACTGGGCATCCAAGATAATCTTACCATCCAAAAATATAGAAAACTTCTTCTTTTATGCATCCTACTATGCTAGACTGAAGGTACTCCTCAAGTGGAAACGGCCACTCCCCCTTCCGTAATGTAACTAGTGTTTGGATATTTAACATGTGCTCCCAATGTACCAACTAACATACAGTAGAGGCTGCCCTGCTATGTATGATACATCCAGTCTGCATGGTTATATTCCACCTGAACTCAGGTCCCCCCCTTCCTTTACCCTGATCTTTGCCTCTTCCCCTTGTCTCACATATCCTTTTTCCTCTCCCTCCCCATATCTCCCCCACAACCCACACAGTGCTTCCACAGCAAGACACCTTTGCACATCTGGCTATTGTCTATATACCTTTCCCCTCCTTGTGTTTTATGTTATTGAAATCTACTGCCTGAAATCTATCTTTGAGAATGACTACATTTGTCAAAACCACTATGGTATCCCATCCTTTGTGGACTCTTTATGTGTTAGAGATTCTGTATATAGCCCTACAGAACAGACAGCATACAGTCCACATGCCGCTTTGCTGCTTAACTGCAGACAGGAATCAGGAACTTTTTTCAGGAAGAAGACATAGAGTATAGTCATAGATACAGCTAAAATGTATAAGGACTGCCATCTACTGGCTAAAGTAGTTGTTGCACAAAATACATGAACAATGTATTCCAAAAGTATGTTGCTCTCTTAATGCTAATGGGTTCTGTATCAAATGTGGTGGTATTCATGTAAATGTTATTTTTTTTAAAACATTCAATAAAGTTTCACTGTTAAAAAAAAAGCCAGTCATAAATGGGAACAGATGCCATTTTTGGTTATCTAACCTTTCTCTATTGGTTGAACTAGATGGACTTGTGTATTTTTTTAATCCGACTAACTACCCTGTTTCCCCGAAAATAAGCCCTACCCCAAAAATAAGACATATCATTATTTTTGTGATGGCTGAGATATAAGCCCTACCCCGAAAATTAGCCCTAGCTAAAGTCATTGTAAAAACATGTAATCCATTTTGTAAAAAGATTATATAATATGCAGTGTGTCTCCTTTTGTAACTTTATTGTGGCAAATACCTTATTTACAGTGCTGCTGGGCGCTCATGTGACCCGTCGCAGATCTTGTCCTCTTCTCCCGGCTGATGTCAGCGCCCCCTCCCTCTGCAGTATTTGGAGTGGGGAAGAAGAGCTCCAGCGGGTCATGTGAGCGCTGTAAATAAGGTATTTTACACAATAAAGTTACAAAAGGAGACACACTGCACATTATAAAATCTTTTTACAAAATGGATTACATAATTTTACAATGACTTTAACCAAGGTTTATTTTTGGGATTACAGAATATCATAATGCTGACTCCAAAGCTGAAAGGGGGAGAGAAGACAGGGGACACAGGAACTTTTTATAAACATTGTATTGTTTTATTCCAGGTTTTTTAGAACATAGAGAGAGATAAATGGCACAGCACAAGCCCTGTGCTGTCTATCATGCTTTAAGGAATCAGGATTTTTTTTTTTTTTTTTAGGGTTACAACCACTTTAAGATTGTCATGATGACATGCCTGTATTTGAATACATGTAGATTATTGTACATACCATAAATAAATAAGACATCCACTGAAAATAAGCCCTATGGTGTTTTTTTTTTTTTTTGTAGCCAAAATGAATATAAGTCCTGGTCTTATTTTCAGGGAAACACGGGTATGTAAGCATGTAATCTTTCCTCACTCTATCCAAAACTAAAAAAAAAATTGCTTAAAGATCATTTTAAAAAGTACATGAGGTGTGGCTTATGCCAAACCCTCAAATCTAACAAAGAAGGCTGAAATCAGACTTACTGACCACCTCCTTACTACAGATACACTTCAAGCCCCATTTACCCAGTAGCCATCACTGTGCCCATAATTGCGCTCCCTTCTCTTCCCCCCTGAAGTTCCCGTAGTAGTATGCTATACTGAACTTTTCTAGATGTCTTCAGAACTGTCACATAATATACTGGGTCTTCTCCATTTCCAATGTTGGGTGGGACTGGATGATCCAGAGAGCCTCAATTCTAATGTGATTACATCACTGTCACCCTCTGCATCAATACATTCTGAGCTAAGGGCACATGGAAATACAATCAGGGGATGGGTCCATGATAGCATACGCTGAAAGGCAGTGGCGGCTGGTGGGCTTTTTTTGTTTTTTTTGGGATTGAGGGGCAGCAAACAATCAGCAACCCCCATCCACCCCCCCGCCACGGCATGGCACTCAGTCATGGGGGGTGCTGTCACGGCACTAACAGCACCCCCCCCCAGGTATGGTGTCCTCTTCATTGCAGGGTGGGCAGTAGCAGCGGCGGATGTCCGTTCTAGCCTCCTTCTAGGGTCTCTATCACTCATGCGTGTCTCCTCTCCTCCTAAGCGCTGGCCATCCAATAGGCCATCCTTTGGCCAATTGGGAAGCAGGTCTCATTGACCTGCCTCCTGATCGGCAGGGAGGCA
Organism: Glandirana rugosa; assembly: GCA_018402905.1. Taxonomy (NCBI): domain Eukaryota; kingdom Metazoa; phylum Chordata; class Amphibia; order Anura; family Ranidae; genus Glandirana; species Glandirana rugosa. Next base: position 43,971 of record BLSH010369592.1, on the reverse strand, counting down.
CTATAGTGGGAAAATTGCGAAAATTAATATGCTATGGTCACACAATTGGGAGGGATTGGGGCATAGAGAGTCCACCCTATCCCCGCAATAGTAATTCATGCGCCCGGAGTCCTGAAAGGGGCTGCGCGCATGGATAGGAGGGCCGTGGAGGTGTTGGGGGGCCGTGCCTGTGCACCTTCAATGCACAGGCTGCCCCTGCGTAAAGGATCTTCTCAGAATGTTGAGCACATCTTGTTAAAAAAACGATTATTTTATAGGACAGCTCCAGACGGGAGATGTGTATTGCAGCCTGAGCTGATTTATATTTTAAGCAAAGTCTGGAGTACTGCTTTATTTAAAACGTTTTTGTCTGAGGTTGGACATTAATGTAACAAGACTAGATCTTTTTCCTTATCCTCCTAAACATGTTTTAGGAAAATAGTGGTCATGTTCCAAAGAGCCCCACTCACTCATTTCAAATACATTTCCATAGCCCCTTCATTATCATGTTTGTATATATACATGCTTTCTTAAACATTCAGTGAGGTCACTTGCTATAAAGCAACATCTCTTTTTTTCCTTTCTATAAAGCAATCAGGAAAATGCTTCTCTTGTATTGATCTGGTACGATCTATCTCCCTTCAAAGAATATAAATCCCAATAAATAAAATATCTTATTTCTCCTCATGACTGACAGTCAAGCTGAGTCTTGCTGCTTTGTGAAAGATCAACTAAGAGCGCTCAGGTCAACGCTGTGGTAAATCAACTCTCAGTGGACACCATAAAATTAAGAGTACTTCTTTAAGAGACAGAGCTGACCCCTTCTTTTCAACCAGAAAAGGACTTCTGACCTGCTCTTGAAATTTATCACAATGTTACAATTGAATCTTGGCAGCTCCACAAGATTGTGATGTAACTGACCTTTCAACAGGAAGTACTTGAATTAGATACTTTCCCTCCATTTTGCTTATTAAACCTATCTAAACAAATGAAAAATATTGCACTTCTCCATATTACACTTTGTTTACTTCTTGATAATATTTCAAGCTGCAAACAGGGGGACATCTTATTCACATCCTATCCATATCAGACTCAAGATACACTATATTACCAAAAGTATTGAGATGCCTGGCTTTACATGCACATTAACTTTAATGTCTTAGTCTTAGTCCGTAGGGCTCAATATTAAGTTGGCCCATTCTTTGCAGCTATAACAGCTTCAACTCATTTTGGAAGGCTGTCCACAAGGTTTAGGAGTGTGTCTATGGGAATGTTTGACCATTCTTCCAGAAGCGCATTTGTGAGGTCAGGCACTGATGTGGATGAGAAGGCCTGGCTCGCAGTCTCTGTCCTAATTCATCCCAAAGGTGTTTTATCGGGTTGAGGTCAGGACTCTGTACAGGCCAATCAAATTCCCCTAAACTCGATCATCTATGTCTTTATGGACCTTTGTCTTGTCAAACATTAATTGGGCTGAACATTGACTACTTGGATGTTCGGCTGAATGTTGAACATTTAGGGTGTTTAGCATGGGCAAATAAGACAGCTTCCAGCTGCCAATGGTTGCTAAGGGAGCTAGTGTTACCACTGGGGATTGGTATTGTGCGGTGGGTCGTTGAGTTTATTTCAAGTCAGCGACAGTGGGCATCATGCTTGAGGATGATTGCATTTTTTAGGTTTTTCTTTTTTAATAAAGGACTTGTCAAATGTTTGGGTGTCATAATATCTGGATGACAAAGGTTTTTTTTTTGTGAATGAGTGGGAATACCTCATATTCAATCATGTATGGAGGGCTGTTTCTGGGGCCTCGTTATTATTAATGTAGTTTCCAGATTCTGACAAGCCCCCCACCCAAAGACCCCAACAACCGCTAGGCAAGGGTTGTGAAGATGAGGCCCTTGTCCTCATCAGCATGGCAACATGGAGCTTTGCCAGTGGGATTCCCCCTGGCAAGGCACACCCTTCCCCCCATGTTGAGGGTATACTAGTGTAGTTCAGGAGGAGTTCAAGAGCCAAGCTGCATGCTCAGATTAAGGGTCTGCTACAGACTTTTTTTGTGTGGTGCTCTGCAGAGTCTGGTAAGGATTTCCTGTGGACCTCACACAGGCACCCCCTTAAAATCCATACCAGACTCAAAGGTCTGGTATGCATTTTTTTGGGGGGGGGGGTCTCTAAGCAATTTTCTTTTTCTGTAGAATGTGTTTAAATTGCTGGCAAAGGAAACTGCATTGTTGTTGTCCTTCTCATGCCTAAGCCTTTTTTTTTACATTTGTTGCTTACAAGTTAAAACCTGTATTTTTTCTAGAAAATTACTTAGAACCCCCATACATTATATATATATATTTATATATATATATACACATACATTTTAGCAGAGACCCTAGAGAATAAAATGGCAATTGTTGCAAAATTTCGTGTCACATGGCAATTGAGCATCGGTCTTTCAAACGCAATTTTTTGGGAAAAAAGACACTTTCATGAGTTAAAAAACCCAAAATGGTAAAGTTAGCACAATTTTTTGTATAATGTGAAAGATGATGTTACGCCGAGTAAATAGATACCAAACATGTCATGCGCTCGTTGAATGGAACTACAGTACTTAAAAATCTCCATAGGCAACGCTTTAAAAATTTCTACCAGTTACCAGTTTAGAGTTACAGAGAAGGTCATGAGCTAGCATTATTGCTCTCAGTCTAACGATCACAGTGATACCTCACATGTGTGGTTTGAACACTGTTTACATTTGCGGGCGCAACTTATATATGTGTTGCTTCTGTGCGCAAGCACGAAGGGACATGGAGCTTTACATTTTTTTCTCTTATATATTTTATTTTATTTTTTCTATTTTTACACTGTGTTTTTAAAAAAATATTTCTGATCATTTTTATTGCTGTCACAAGGAATGTAAACATCCCATGTGACAGTAATAGGCAGTGACACTATTTATGGAGTGATCTGGGGTCTAAAAGACCCCAAATCCCTCCTTTGCACTTAAAAGCATTCAAATGCCAAGTTTGGCTGTTTTCAATGCAGTCATTATTTAAAATGTTGGTGCCTTTAAGGCTCAGTAAACCACAAGTGATGTCATTACATTGATTCCGGGTTACTTGATCCAAGACCCTATCTAAGCTGATTCTGGCTTCATTCTGGTCTTCAACCAGCTGGCAGACATGTCGAATGGTCTCTCGGGTCTCCTGGTGAGACGGGAGAGCCGCGGAAGGCGACGGGAGGGGGATACGTCACCTCCCACTCCTTAAAGCGGTTGTATATTCATAGTGTAAAAAAAAAACTGTAAGGCAAAGACATAATGAGCTGGTATGCATCGCACACTAGCTCATTATGAAATACTTACCTCAGAACGAAGATCCGACCGGGTGGCTCGGTCCCCGCAGAGGAAGCTGACATTTTCCCTTCGGGGATCCTTCTGGGTTCACGGCTCCGGCGCTGTGAGTGGCCAGAGCTGCGAGACGGGCCTTCACTGAGACATCACGGGACATCAAGACAGCACCTCCTTGCAGGGGGAATATCTCCTAAACCGTACAGGTTTAGGAGATATTCATTTTATCTACAAGTAAGCCTTATTATAGGATTACCTGTAGGTAACAATTATAGAAAGGGGTATACAACCGCTTTAAGATAACAGCCGAGCTGCTTTTAGCCGCATTGGTTGTTATCCCAAGAAAGCCGACTGTTTGCTCTAAAAAATGGTACCGGGGTGATGCATGCAGCTGCATGCATCACCCTGGTAGAACCCCTTCAAGCCAAGGCCGCATATTTTCATACAGTCAGAGTGAAGGGGTTAAAAAGAAAAAAAATGCACAGCCCCCTCCAAAGTTCCCCCACAACACATAACAGACCCCTAATGTACCATTTTTTTTCTTTTAAAAAAGAAGCAGGAGGGAAATGTCATTTGACGGCAATTGAAAACTCTTTTTAACTTTGTAAATGTGAATGCTAAAAAAAATATCACTGCTCACGTCCACAGTTCTACAATATTTTTTTTTCATTGGTGCGTGTTCCAGAGTTGCACCCTCCCTCCATGTTTTTTTTTTTTTCTTTTTCTTTTGACCACCCCCTTGCTTATTAGCCCAGAAAATGCACAATTTTAATTTGAAAATTAATTTCTTTGAAGTTTGGCAAACCACTGCAGAACCAGAGCCAGGGCAGTTTAGCCTATCACTAGTAGCCAGCAATGGCTCCATCATGATTTACTGTAGGGACAGTGCAGTTGCTGGGACCTGCGCCCCCTGGTGCCACAGGAGGGAGCATCATCCTGTTCTTTTGGGCCTCACATGCACAGTGTGTACTCTCTCCTTTGGCCTATGATGAGCTCAGTGGCTGTGACAGGAGAGAGTACGCACTGCCCATAAGTGGCCCATAAGAACAGGATTGTGCTCCCTCCCATGGCATTAGGCAGTGCTGGTCCCATTAGCTGCTTGTCTCTGCAATAACTTATGATGAAACCATTGTTGGCTGCAGAGGATGCTCTTCTATATACAGTTATGGACATTGTTGTTTAAACAGAGAAGAAGCCCTGCCTGGTAGGTAGGTTGAGCACACTATGCTGGAATACCTATATGGGAAAGCATAGTGTGCTTTTTGTAAATCTGAACTTACAAGCAGAACTTCACTCTCTCAATTTGCTTTGACTATTTGTAATCCTTATGCTGCTAGCACTGGAAAATAGATAGGAAGGTGTATCATATTTACTTGTTTAAAACGTTGGTTACTTCCTGGTTTCCAGGCCTAGACATCACATGTCATACATCCCAGGAGTGTTCAGGAGGAGGAGGAGGGGTTTTCTCAGCTGAGCACACCTACCGCCTGCATGCCTGAGTTAAGAGCAGATGGATTCCAGAAAGTAAATGCTACATGAATCATCTCCTCTACTCAAAATGGCCATGGCCAGAAATGCTAGGCAATATTTTCAAAGTGATTTCTCAGCAAAATAAAGCATGGACACATGGATGTATGGGGGAGTTTGCTTTGAATATTAATAATGAATTAAATAGTGTTTTTGGTTTGTGGTACTCAGATGCAGTGTAGTTCAGTTTTAAAGAAAAAGGGGCCCTAGGCAAGGTTCTCAAACTAATATTCTTATGGTGCAGCGGGGTGTGGTGGAAATAACACACTCAGTCCCATGGCAATAAAAGAACTTGTATTGAGATACTACAAAGACATTCACTAATAACGGTGGGAAGGCAGCCCAGCCGGGAACACTCCCAGTTCCAATAGCTTGTAGTGAGCAGGATTCAGACAACATTACAGTGCCTGTTGAGAGGGGAAGAATGCGGCCTGATCATCTTGTGCCCAAGCTGAAAATGTCCAGAAATGTCCTTTCCCTGCCACTAGTTTTGTCCCTACCAGACGGGCTACATGTCTCTACTCCTCAAACTCGCAAAATGCTCACTAAACTTGGGAGCCAGGGCCTTAAAAAGGCTCTTCCTGACACAAGATGGCTGCTAGAGTCAAAAGGGGCAGCAGCATCCAATGGGATAGTTCCCCCTGTGACCCAGGAAACCATAGAGGAATCCTGTTCTTCTTGACTTCCTTTACAACTGCAGTGAAGAAAGTAGACTGTGCCTGCCTACAAACTGACAAAACTCAAGTATGACTAAAGCTTTTTTGGCCATACTTCTCCTGTTGGTCACAGCACTGCACTTAGTTCTGCACCCCTGTGAAGATTCAGCCGACGGCCATCACAGAGTTGGTCCAGGCTCTGCAGGGATCCCAACAATAATGTCAGGAACCACACAGATACCTAACTGGCAGCTGGCTCAGCTACTTAACATGCCGCTGAGAGCCTGAACCAGGCACCCCACAGTCCGGTGCTCCAGTGAGCGCTGGAGGGGCAGAGCAATGAGCCAGTCACTGCTCTGTGCTCAGAGCAGACCGGAGAATTGAACGATGATTTACTTTACAGTACATGCAGCTAGAAAGGATGGCTTGTTTTAAAGCCCATTTACTGTTACTGAATAAAAAGATATTAAGAATATGTAAAAACGTTAATGGTCATAGTATGGGCACAGATGCACTTTAACATGTACTAGATATGTCTAGGATAAGCAACAGAAAGATGTGATTGTGTGTATTGATGCATGTTGGGTGGGCTAAATATTCTTGGGTGGCCCTATTGATGTCTAAGCAACATTTGATGTCTGCAGGTAGTGTTAGTATGTTACCATTACAAAGCTAATAAGGATTTCTTCATTACCTACTTCTGTTATTTCATTTGATGTTACAACTTCTATTGAGACAGAAAATATAATTACAAGGTAGGATTTCAAAGCAACAAGCACAAACAGCAGCATACCAGACTTAATCAAGAAATGTTGGAAATTGGATTTCTGCTGTAATTTTTTACATACCTACAACATGATTAGTTTGCTTTTTAATTTTCTAAGATAGTGATCACTGGGCTTTCTACTCTTTGAAAATTTACAATTAGGTTAAACCCTCCCTGAAACAAAACCAATAGTTGCACTTGACTTTCATTAAACTATGAGTCAGTAAACCTGACTACAAAAAACAAATCCCCGTGCCTCTAAAGCATCTTAAGAGAGACTAAGAAGGTCTAATAATATTATTGGTGGACTAGTCTTACTTTATTCCATTACTAAAATGGCAGTGAATTTGCAGTCAGAGGAGAGCATTTGGGAAATACGTGAAGGAACCCTAGCAATGGCTTGGTAAACACAGATGTTAGATGGATTCCGCAAAGAACTACCATCAGACCAAATGTGCATGAGAGTATCCTAGACACCCTACACAAAGCAGGAGAGTCTACCTAAATTTAGTGCTGTTTGGCTTAATTGATAGAACTTGTCTTTGCATGGTCTTCCCTACCAGCCTGATAGTCCAGTTCTGCCTGCTGCCAAGGAGTTCCCTGGCAAAAGGCAACAGGTCTGGATTGTGAATATTCATGTCCTTCCCTGGCCACCCACTAGGATGTTTATTGCCAGTGTTGCATGCTACAGAAGGGTAAAAATATTTGGGTCAACCTTGTAGAGAGGTCTTGTGCCCTAGTTTCTTCTGTTCTCCTAAACCTGCTTCCTAGGGAATGTCTATACAGTATACAGTATCTCACAAAAGTGAGTACCCCCCTCACATTTTTGTAAATATTATATTATACCTTTTCACGTGACAACAGTGAAGAAATGACACTTTGCTACAATGTAAAGCAGTGAGTGTACAGCTTGTATAACAGTGTAAATTTGATGTACCCTCAAAATAACTCAACACACAGCCATTAATGTCTAAACCGCTGGCAACAAAAGTGAGTACACCCCTAAGTGAAAATGTCCAAATTGGGCCCAAAATGTCAATATTTTGTGAGCCCACCGTTATTTTCCAGCACTGCCTTAATCCTCTTGGGAATGGAGTTCACCAGAGCTTCACAGGTTGCCACTGGAGTCCTCTTCCACTCCTCCATGATGACATCACAGAGCTGGTGGATGTTAGAGAACTTGCGCTCCTACACATTCCGTTTGAGTATGTTCCACAGATGCTCAATAGGGTTTAGGTCTGGAGAAATGCTTGGCCAGTCCATCACCTTTACCCTTAGCTTCTTTAGCAAGGCAGTGGTCCTCTTGGAGGAGTGTTTGGGGTCATTATCATGTTGGAATACTGCCCTGCAGCCCAGTCTCCAAAGGGAGAGGATCATGCTCTGCTTCAGTATGTCACAGTACATGTTGCCATTCATGGTTCCCTCAATGAACTGTAGCTCCCCAGTGCCGGCAGCACTCATGCAGCCCATGACTGGCGCCCATTACTTTACACCTCTACTGCCAGCCATGGACACAGCCCTGGGTTAAATATTAGCCCAATGGATTGCTAGAGCAGTATAAAGGAACCAGCTTGCAACCAACACTTCACACGTGAGCCAGTGTATTTAAATCTAAGAAAAAAAATACATAGCAACTTACTGGTCCTTAGATATGGGGACTACAATATATTTTTTTTTCTTTCTTTTTTCCTTTATAATTACCTGGTGATCTTGGTAGTAACACACTTCTTGTCCTAGGGCAACAACATGTACTGTATATGTGAGAGAGTAGCATTGTCAAGAAGTGAACCTTCTTCTTTCCTCATCCTCATTTTCTGCAGTCCACAGAGAGAACTGGGAACAATGCTTACTGATAACATTGCACCACAGCCAAACAGCACGGGAACTTATGAGTAGTGTTGAGCGAACCCGGACTGTAACGTTCGGGTCCGTACCGAACTTTCGGGTGTCCGTGGCACGGACCCTGACCCGGACATTTCAAAAATCGTTCGGGTTCGGTCTGTCAGGCCCAAGCGAGTTGTGATGAGTATTCAAGGGCACGACAAACCGACACCACGTTACAATAGTCATTCGTAACAAGGGTCAAGAGAGACACCTGACGTCTTTTACTCCTACTCCTTTCTTCTTCCAAGTGAAGAACTGTTACGATGAGAGAGTGTATATGTCATGTACAACAACGGGATCCTGTTCTTCACACAATGATGGTTCTAGTGGTCCATTAATATTTCCTTTTTTCTTTCTTTTTTTTTATATAACATCAGGGGTATAGATTCCTGGTCATTCAACGATACATAAAAAAAA
>BLSH010369286.1:0-16206 GCA_018402905.1 Glandirana rugosa | reverse complement strand
ATCTGACCATCAATCTGACCATCAATCTGACCATCATTCTGACCATCAATCCGACCATCATTCTGACCATCAATCTGACCATCAATCTGAACATCATTCTGACCATCAATCTGACCATCATTCTGACCATCAATCTGACCATCATTCTGACCATCAATCTGACCATCATTCTGACCATCAATCTGACCATCAATCTGACCATCAATCTGACCATCATTCTGACCATCAATCCGACCATCATTCTGACCATCAATCTGACCATCAATCTGACCATCAATCTGAACATCATTCTGACCATCAATCCGACCATCATTCTGACCATCAATCCGACCATCAATCTGACCATCAATCTGACCATCATTCTGACCATCAATCCAACCATCATTCTGACCATCAATCCGACCATCATTCTGACCATCAATCTGACCATCAATCTGACCATCAATCCGACCATCAATCTGACCATCAATCTGACCATCATTCTGACCATCAATCCAACCATCATTCTGACCATTAATCCGACCATCATTCTGACCATCAATCTGACCATCAATCTGACCATCAATCTGACCATCATTCTGACCATCAATCCAACCATCATTCTGACCATCAATCTGACCATCAATCTGACCATCATTCTGACCATCAATCTGACCATCAATCTGACCATCATTCTGACCATCAATCTGACCATCATTCTGACCATCATTCTGACCATCAATCTGACCATCAATCTGACCATCAATCTGACCATCATTCTGACCATCAATCCGACCATCATTCTGACCATCAATCTGACCATCATTCTGACCATCATTCTGACCATCATTCTGACCATCAATCTGACCATCATTCTGACCATCAATCCGACCATCAATCTGACCATCAATCTGACAATCATTCTGACCATCAATCTGACCATCATTCTGACCATCAATCCGACCATCATTCTGACCATCAATCTGACCATCATTCTGACCATCAATCTGACCATCAATCTGACCATCAATCTGACCATCATTCTGACCATCAATCTGACCATCTTTCTTACCATCAATCTGACCATCATTCTGACCATCAATCTGACCATCATTCTGACCATCAATCTGACCATCAATCTGACCATCAATCTGACCATCAATCCGACCATCAGTCTGACCATCAATCTGACCATCATTCAGACCATCAATCTGACCATCAATCCGACCATCATTCTGACCATCAATCTGACCATCAATCTGACCATCAATCTGACCATCATTCTGACCATCAATCCGACCATCATTCTGACCATCAATCTGACCATCATTCTGACCATCATTCTGACCATCAATCTGACCATCAATCCGACCATCATTCTGACCATCAATCTGACCATCATTCTGACCATCAATACGACCATCAATCTGACCATCAATCCGACCATCATTCTGACCATCAATCCGACCATCAATCTGACCATCAATCTGACCATCATTCTGACCATCAATCCGACCATCATTCTGACCATCAATCTGACCATCATTCTGACCATCATTCTGACCATCAATCTGACCATCATTCTGACCATCATTCTGACCATCAATCTGACCATCATTCTGACCATCAATACGACCATCAATCTGACCATCAATCCGACCATCATTCTGACCATCAATCTGACCATCATTCTGACCATCAATCCGACCATCAATCTGACCATCAATCTGACCATCAATCTGACCATCAATCTGACCATCAATCCGACCATCATTCTGACCATCAATCTGACCATCATTCTGACCATCAATCTGACCATCATTCTGACCATCAATACGACCATCAATCTGACCATCAATCCGACCATCATTCTGACCATCAATCCGACCATCAATCAGACCATCATTCTGACCATCAATCCGACCATCATTCTGACCATCAGTCTGACCATCATTCTGACCATCAATCTGACCATCATTCTGACCATCAATCCGACCATCATTCTGACCATCAATCTGACCATCATTCTGACCATCAATCTGACCATCAATCTGACCATCAATCAGACCATCAATCTGACCATCATTCTGACCATCAATCTGACCATCATTCTGACCATCAATCTGACCATCATTCTGACCATCAATCCGACCATCATTCTGATCATCAATCCGACCATCATTCTGACCATCAATCTGACCATCATTCTGACCATCAATCCGACCATCAATCTGACCATCAATCCGACCATCAATCTGACCATCAATCTGACCATCATTCTGACCATCAATCCGACCATCATTCTAACCATCAATCTGACCATCATTCTGACCATCATTCTGACCATCATTCTGACCATCAATCTGACCATCAATCTGACCATCAATCCGACCATCAATCTGACCATCAATCCGACCATCATTCTGACCATCAATCTGACCATCAATCCGACCATCAATCCGTCCATCAATCTGACCTTCATTCTGCCCATCAATCTGACCATCAATCTGACCATCAATCCGACCATCAATCTGACCATCATTCTGACCATTGTATTAGAACTCTTATTCTCTTTGCATTGCTTTTATACCTCAGGTTTATACGGAACTGAAGCTTCACCATTGCCTCCTCTGATTTCACTTGCGGCAATTCCCTGGAAGACGTTCCTCTGGCTTTCCCCATGAACAACGGATTTCTTGTTTTCCTTGGATGAAGTCCCCTGGGCACGGCCGTTCTGTTGTGTTTCTCGGGATCCTCACAGCGGCTCTTTTGATTCTTCGCCAATTGGGCATTAATAAATAAAGCTGGGCGAGGTGTGCCGGGGGTTGCTCTCTAATATATGGAACTCTGGAGTCTCTGATTTTCTTTCGGAAGGCTCAATTCACAAAGCAGCTTTTCTCTGGTGTGGTCATTATTTATTAGATACTGTGCCCAGCATCGCTCGTATCTCCACAAGCTCCATTCTCCAAGGTACATAACAGACTTTATTTAGCCGGCTCTGTGGGCAGCGATGTTTTGCTGCCTGTGCTATTATATTACTTTCTGCATTATTATGAATCAATGGGATTCAGCTTGTAGGTAGGGGCAGCGCGATGCGGTGGGCAGGAACCGCACGGAGTACAGGTGCAGTAACAGGAATGTATTGTCCAGCAATACACAACAGGCCCAGGGGGAGGCAGCATGACTGGGAAGACTCATGAATTGCAGAAGTATTGGGACAGTAGACTGAAGACACAGAGGTGTCCACGGCGTCTGCCACATGGAGCTGAATGCGGCCTAAGGGGAAGGAGTGCTTCCTGCACTTTCCCTACTCCTCCGACACCTTTCCCTGACTGTGCAATGTCCCTGTCAGATGGATGACCTGACCCTACTCTACCCACTCACAAAATGCATGCAATCCCGGGAGCCAGGGTCTTAAAGTGGAGTTCCGCACAGAATTTTTTTTTTTTTTTTTTTGGCATCCACTCTTTTAATACTAAATAGATGGAACCTTTTGTTTCCTTACTTTCAATCCTCCTAGTAATTCCATGGATTTTTTACTCCCAATTTCCTTTCTCTCACTGCTGGACTTTTCCATTTTAGGTGAGGGCATCTGAAGCCTATCCTGGGTCTCCTGGCATCTCTTCCTGAAAGAGGTGCATGGTGGGTAACCATCATGCCCTCCTCAATCTCGGTCCGTCTTAAATCGTGCCATTTCCTGTCTGGAAATAACACGATTTTACAGTACAGGGAAGCCCACTGACTCCTGGGAAATGATGACTCACATCTCCCAGGAGGCCAGGGGAAGCAGGAAGTGAGGAGAAGAGCCTAGGACCTAAAAGGGGCAGATTACAGACACCACCTAGCAACAAGAGACTTAGGGTGAGTATACATTTTGTTTTTCCTCAAGGCCTCATACACACGGGCGTATCTTTAAAAATAAACAAAACGTCGGGCCCGACGTCAAGGAAAAAAAATCGTTGTTTTTCGGCGTTATGCATCGGCGTTAGTGAGCGTTAGTGAGCGTCGGCATCAATAGGCGTTCTTAAAAAAAATCATCCCTCTGCTATTTTTCAACCTAAAAATGTTGGCGTCAAAAAACGCCGGAACAATATTAGTTGGCCTTTGTTGGCGTTTGTTGGCGTTTTGTGGCGTCGGCGTAAAAAAATGCCAAAACGTTACAGCCTCAGAACGCGATGGCCTTGGGTTCTACTTTCAGCTTACTAACGCCGACGCCATCTACAGCTCAAAAACGCCGACATTTTTATGGGGCCATTGACTAACATGGAGAGCTGCAAAAAACGCCAGAAAACGTCAGCGTCAAAAAACGTCCGTGTGTATGAGGCCTTAAAGGGAAGTCTATATAGGCAAAGGACTTGAATGATGTAAAAAGAAAATTCTGGGAGGAACTCCCCTTTAAAGTGGTTGTCTACTTGATTTTTGTACTTTTACCTACAGGTGAGCCTATAATGCGGCCTATAATGCGGCTTACCTGTAGGTAAAATGAATATCCCCTATACCTGTACGGCTTAGGAGATATTCCCTCTCTAAAACGTTATGGCACATGCAACGTGTATGTCCCGGCAAAGGCCCGGCAATAGGGCCGGATCTTGCCAGGAAGATGGGTCCAGCTCGCATGCACGGGAGTGGCGTCTCGCGGCTCCGGCCAGTCACAGCGCCGGAGCCGCGTACCCGGAATCAAGATCCGAGGGAAGATGTCCGCTCCCTCAGAGGGGACCGAGCAGCCCAGTCGGATGTTCGTTTCAAGGTAAGTATTTCATAATGAGCTAGTATGTGGTGCATACTAGCTCATTATGCTATTGTCTTGCAGGTTTTTATTTACTTTTTTTTAATGGGTAGACAACCGCTTTAACTAGTCATTGCCTGACCCAAGATGGCCACCAAAGTCACATGGGGTGCCAGCATCCAACTGTGACTGAAGAAACCATATTGGAACTAGGACCCCCCCTTACTTCCTCGCCCATCCACATTGCCGCCCGCTGCAGACGAGTGCCACCTGTAGTACAGAAAATAGACTGCACCTGCCTACGCACTCACAAAGATTACTGCACAGCAATCAATTTCAGATGCCCAGTCCCCTGTTGAGCATCGGGGCTCAATCCAATGTCTGCAATGCTGGATGCTGTCGTGATGAAGGGTTGAGGCGAAGGGGTGACAGAGCAGAATGGGGGACCAGGCTTTTTGTGAGGAGGAATTAATACCCCTTTTAGGAAACCCCTTTTGTTGCTATGGCTATTTTATGGTCATTTTTATAGCTTAGGTAAGTGAATCGTTACATTTTAAGGCCACGTGTTGTTTTAGAAGCTAAGCCTCCCCTATTGATATGCAAATAAATCAGCTGGACTGCTCCATGAGCTCAGTAATGGAAATGATGTACAGGAAGTGGGGGGAGGGGAGGGCTACAGAATTTTTATTGCTTCCTTGGCTCATACCATAAAGAACTTAGACAAAGCAAAACACCCCTCCCCAGGGTGGGTATGGTGGGCAAGCTAGCTTAGTCCTTATTAAATCAGAGCCACAAGAGCCTGGGACAGAGCGAAATGCTACCCCTAGTTCACTGACGTGAGGTTCTAGCCTTATGCTGGGAACCCTTCAGGAATGGCCTGGATAAGGACCCATTGGGTCTAGGCCAGGGGTCTCCAAACGTTCTAAACAAAGGGCCAGTTTATTATCCTTCAACCTTTAAGGGGGGGTTGTTGCCAGTGGGAGTGGAAATTTTCCTTGTGTGAGTAAATATCACCACATTTGGTATAGGGGGGATCGTTGGTGTCAGTAGGAGGAATAGTGTCCCATCATTGGTATCAGTAGAAGGAATAGTGTCCCATCATTGGTGTCAGTGGGAGGAATAGTGTCTCATCATTGGTGTCAGTGGGAGGAATAGTGCCTCATCATTGGTGTCAGTAGGAGGAATAGTGCCCCATCATTGGTGTCAGTAGGAGGAATAGTGTCCCATCATTGGTGTCAGTAGGAGGAATAGTGCCCCATCATTGGTATCAGTGGGAGGAATAGTGCCCCATCATTGGTCTCTAACATCCACCAGCTCCGTGATTTCCACTGGAGTCCTCTTCCCCTCCTCCATGATGACATCACGGAGCTGGTGGATGTTAGAGACCTTGCGCTCCTCCACCTTCCGTTTGAGGAGCCCCACAGATGCTCAATAGGGTTTAGGTCTGGAGATGCTTGGCCAGTCCATCACCTTTACCCTCAGCTTCTTTAGCAAGGCAGTGGTCATCTTGGAGGTGTTTGGGGTCGTTATATTGGAATACTGCCCTGAAGGGAGGGGATGCTCTGCTTCAGTAGGTCACAGTGCATGTTGGCATTCATGGTTCCCTCAATGAACTGTAGCTCCCCAGTGCTGGCAGCACTCATGCAGCCCCAGACCATAACACTCCCACCACCATGCCTGAATGTAAACAAGACACACTTGTCTTTGTCCTCCTCACCTGGTTGTCACCACACACGCTTGGCACCATCTGAACCAAATAAGTTTATCTTGGTCTCATCAGACCACAGGGCACGGTTCCAGTAATCCATGTCCTTAGTCTGCTTGTCTTCAGCAAACGATTTTTGTTTACAAACGTTTTTTATTGGAAGGTCATGAAACGATAAAGATCGTCTTAGATGTAAAATTCACATAAAGCCAATCTTGTCATATTACATAGAATATATAATAATTAAGGTGCTTCTCAAATAGTATAACATTATAATGAAGAAAATGTGATTGAGGAGAATGTGTCGGAAGTAATATTAGTGGAGTTGTATCATCTGAGAGGGATTTATGTTTCTTGTGTTCCAGAGATTCCATTTGTTATGGTAGATATTAGAGTTGAGCGAACCCGAACTATAAAGTTGGGGTTCGTACCGAACTTTGGGGTGTCCGTGACCCGGACCCGAACCCGGACATCTGAAAAAAAGTTTGGGTTCGGGTTCTGAGTTCGGGTATTTGATCCCGCCTGCTGAATAGCTGCAGGGCAGCCAATCAACAAGCGTTTCACTGGTTTGCCCTTAGAAGTCATCACAGCCATGCCTACTAATGGCATGGCTGTGATTGGCCAGTGCATCATGTGACCCAGCCTCTGTATGAGGCTGGAGTCAGAGTGCTGCATGTCACATGCTCTCAGGATAGTGTAGGGAGAGGATGCTGCCGGCGCTGTGAGGGACAGATTGCAGATAGATAGATAGGTAGAGATACGAGTACTGCTGCTTTGAGGGACAGATTGCAGATCTCATCCTGCATTACAGAACAATCTGATTCTGGACTAGGTAGAGATTACTACTACTGCTGCTTTGAGGGACAGATTATTGTTCTAAAATCATTTTGCTTCCTTTTGCAGCCCTCTAGCACTTTCCAGGACTTTTTTACAGTCATTTTTGTGCCGAAAAGTTTGGGTCCCCATTGACTTCAATGTGGTTCGGGGTCAAGTTTGGTACCGAACCCGAACTTTTTTGCGAAGTTCGGCCGAACCCACTGAACCCGAACATCCAGGTGTTCGCTCAACTCTAATAGATATGCATATCCTCATTAATGTATGCTAAATGAATTCTGTAATTATAATCATCTCCATTGTTGAGATAACCTGAGGCCAAGGAAGATTTGGCGATTGCCAGTTGCAGGCAATTGTCCATTGGATAGCGCTAAAAAGGGAGTGTATGAAGTTCATTGATGAACGAGGTTTATCAGCTATGGATGAATAGAGTTTGTCCGTTATTTTGGAAATTGTTGAGGAAGCTTTGTGCCAGATAGGTTTTAAAAGTGGACAATCCCAGAAAATATGTAAGGCTCGGTTCACACCGAGGCGATCCGACTTTGCTAGGCGATTCGAAAGAGACTTCAGAGCTACTTTGGGCATTACAACGCGACCTCCATGCCACGCGACTTTGCCTGTGGCCAATGAGAGAAGAGAGGGAGGGGGAGTTGCCTTAAAAAAAATATTTTCTTTTTCCTGTAAAGTCGCTTCTTCATAGACGGTGATCCGACTTGGAAGCGACTTCCATTGACTTCTATGGGCTCGAATCACCTAGAAGTCGCTTTGAAATAGTGCAGGAACCTTTTTTGGAATCGCCTTGGAGTCGGAGCGACTTGAGTAGCGCATATTAAGACGGCTCCATTCATTCCAATGGGATTCCTGATGTCAGGCGATTTGAGGTGAATTGGGGCGACACGAGTGTGAACCGGCCCTTATAGTGAACCTGGAGAGTTGCAGCCTCTAAAACACATTGGGGATATTGATGGATAGCATAGGCGTGTGCACATAGGGTGCCAGGTGTGCCTGGGCACACCCTAATCAACCTGTGCTGTGCAGATTCCCCCTGCTGCCTGACTGCAAAGAAAGGGGCAGGGGAATCTCTATCCTCAGTCTCTTTCTCTGTCTCAAAAGTGAGACATCAGGGGTTTATTTAGACCCCTGATATTTCATCTAAGCCTCCCCAGCAGGGCTAAAAAAAATTGTAAAAAAATTATTAAAATAAAAAAACTAATTATAAAAAGCAAATAAAATAAAAATAAACTACTGACACCGTCCTCTGCCCTTCTGACACCGTCCTCTGCCCTTCTGACACCGTCCTCTGCCCTTCTGACACCATCCTCTGCCCTTCTGACACCGTCCTCTGCCACCGTCCTCTGCCCTTCTGACACCGTCCTCTGCTACCGTCCTCTGCCCTTCTGACACTGTCCTCTGCCCTTCTGGCACCGTCCTCTGCCCTTCTGACACCGTCCTCTGCCCTTCTGCCACCGTCCTCTGCCACCGTCCTCTGCCCTTCTGACACCGTCCTCTGCTACCGTCCTCTGCCCTTCTGACACCGTCCTCTGCCCTTCTGACACCGTCCTCTGCCCTTCTGCCACCGTCCTCTGCCACTGTCCTCTGCCCTTCTGACACCGTCCTCTGCCCTTCTGACACTGTCCTCTGCCCTTCTGACACCGTCCTCTGCCCTTCTGACACCATTCTCTGCCACCGTCCTCTGCCCTTCTGACACCGTCCTCTGCTCTTCTGACACCGTCCTCTGCCCTTCTGACACTGTCCTCTTCTCTTCTGACACTGTCCTCTGCCCTTCTGACATCGTCCTCTGCTCTTCTGACACCGTCCTCTGCCCTTCTGACACTGTCCTCTGCCCTTCTGACACTGTCCTCTGCCCTTCTGACACCGTCCTCTGCCCTTCTGACACCATCCTCTGCCACCGTCCTCTGCCCTTCTGACACCGTCCTCTGCTCTTCTGACACCGTCCTCTGCCCTTCTGACATCGTCCTCTTCCCTTCTGACACTGTCCTCTGCCCTTCTGACACCATCCTCTTCTCTTCTGACACTGTCCTCTGCCTTTCTGACATCGTCCTCTGCTCTTCTGACACCATTCTCTGCCACCGTCCTCTGCCCTTCTGACACCGTCCTCTGCTCTTCTGACACCGTCCTCTGCCCTTCTGACACCGTCCTCTGCCCTTCTGACACCATCCTCTGCCCTTCTGACACCGTCCTCTGCCACCGTCCTCTGCCCTTCTGACACCGTCCTCTGCTACCGTCCTCTGCCCTTCTGACACTGTCCTCTGCCCTTCTGACACCGTCCTCTGCCCTTCTGACACCGTCCTCTGCCCTTCTGCCACCGTCCTCTGCCACCGTCCTCTGCCCTTCTGACACCGTCCTCTGCTCTTCTGACACCGTCCTCTGTCCTTCTGACATCGTCCTCTTCCCTTCTGACACTGTCCTCTGCCCTTCTGACACCATCCTCTTCTCTTCTGACACTGTCCTCTGCCTTTCTGACATCGTCCTCTGCTCTTCTGACACCGTCCTCTGCCCTTCTGACACTGTCCTCTGCCCTACTGACACCATCCTCTGCCCTTCTGACACTGTCCTCTGCCCTTCTGACATCGTCCTCTGCTCTTCTGACACCGCCCACTGCTCTACTGACACCGCCAACTGCTCTACTGACACTATCCTCTGCCCTTCTGACACCGTCCTCTGCCCTACTGACACCGTCCTCTGCCCTTCTGACACCGTCCTCTGCCCTACTGACACCGTCCTCTGCCCTTCTGACACCATCCTCTGCCCTACTGACACCGTCCTCTGCCCTTCTGACACCATCCTCTGCCCTACTGACATATATACGCACACTCATGTTTGTTTGCTCTTTCTGTTGCGCACCCTAATGCAATAGGCTGCGCACACCAATGATGGATAGTAAGAATGTATTTTTGTTGGGAGTCACCACCTTATGAGTAATTTAATAGGGGTTTCTTTAAAGTAAGAAGCTCTGTTGCTTGTAGGAATATTAATTATCATTTGTTGCCAATCCTCGGAGGACACAGCACAGCCCATATCTGCTTCCCAGTAGAACAGAGGTTTGGTTTTGTCAGAAATATTAGGTTCATGAAGATAAATGTCAATCCGTTATCTCTAGGAGAATCCATGCAGATCCATGCAGATCCATGCAGATCCATGCAGATCGTGAAAAGGGAGGCTTTAAATCTGAGGGGTATTGGGTTGAAAAAAAGAGTTTAATTAAGTTTTGGTTATTTTTTGGGAAAAGGGGAGATTAATGAATTTGTTGAAGTTGTTCAAAGGGGATATATTTGTTTTTAGTATCAGTAATCCATATCTTAAAGTCTGTTTTATCTTTAAATGCTGGAATAAAGCCCGGGCCGCCAATGTAAGACGCTAAAGTGTGGGGGGGGGGGGGGATTTAATTTGTATGCGGATTTATAAGGAGTCCAAAATGGAAGTAATTGGGAGACTGGGGGTGTGGATGGATCGGTGCAAATTATTATCAGACCAAAGGGTGCCTTGTAGATGTTGAGGGGAGATTGCGGTGCGACTCAAATTGAAGCCAGGGGATATTTTTATCTTTAGCAAACCATTGGGTTGGATGGGGGAGTCTGGATGCAATGTAATATACATAGCCATATATTGAGTAGGCCGAGGCCTCCCAATACTTGAAATCTATGGAGGAGATCATTGCTGCATCTTGTTTTTTTTTTTCCAGACCAGATTTAAGTCTTTTTTGGAGGGAGTGTAATTTATATCTAGTGATGTTTATTTGGAGGGCACGAAACAGAAAAAGACGTTTCGGTAAAATTTTCATTTTTATAGCACTTAGTCTTCCTAGGAAAGAAATGTGGGGTTTCCCATGTTTCTGAGGTTCCTGATCTGGGAGAATAGACGGGGATAATTATTATGAAATAGCGATTTGAATTGCGATGGAATTTGTATGCCAAGATATCGTAGAGAATCGGTGCACCATGAGAATGAGAAGTTAGATTGCATGGCGGATGGTAAGTTGGGGGAGATTTTAATAGGGAGAACAGAGCATTTGGATTGATTTATCCCCAAACCCAAGAAGCTGAGCTCTGAAAGGAGATTGGGGACAGATATGAGGGGGTCCGATAGAAAGACGATGGCGTCATCTGCGTATAGAGTCAGTTTACGTTCGTGCGCTCACTGTGTCCAGGGGGGCAGGGGAGTGGGTAGGGTGGACTCGATCGCTACCCACGGCCCCCCCCCTGCAGTGAAAGAAAGGAGGTCGGTGTATGTAAAGACGGATCTCCGTTCTCATAGAGGGGGAAGGGCTGTGATCACACCCCTCCCCCTGCCAGCCCAGCCCCCATACAGTTAGAACACACTGAGGGAACACAGTTAACCCTTAGAGCGCCCCCTCCAGGTTAACCCCTTCACTGTCAGTGACATTTACACAGTGATCAGTGCATTTTTATAGCACTGATCGCTGTATAAATGCCAATGGTCTCAAAAAAGTGTCACAATGGTCCGACATGTCCGCCGCAATATCGCAGTACCGCTAAAAATCACAGATCGCCGCCATTATCAGTAAAAAAAATAATAATAATAAAAACCCCAGAAATTAATTCTCATCATCCATAAACGCGGCAACTTTTGTGCAAACCAATTTTTTTTTAACCAAAAATACGAGGAAGAATCTAAATCGGCCAAAAACCGATAAAAAAAAATGTTTTTTTAAATATATTTTTTAGATTTGTAGAGGGGATCCAATACCACCAAAAGAAAGCTCTATTTGTGGGAAAAAAAGGACGCAAATTTTCTTTGGGTACAACGTCGCACGACCGCGCAATCGTCAGTTAAAGCGACGCAGCGCTGAATCGCAAAAAGTGCTCTGGTCCTAAAGTGCGAAATCCTTCTGGGGCTGAAGTGGTTAAGAGAGAAAAATTCAGAATTGCTACCTGGGATTCTAATTCTTGTTTGGGAGAGATGGTATAATGCTTTAAAGCCATGAACAAATTTTTCTGAAAATCCAAATTTTTTAAGAATTAGGTCAAGATAAGACCAGCTAACGCTATTGGAATGCTTTGTTTATGTCTGTTCAGCAAACTGTTTGCAGGCTTTCTTGTGCATCATCTTTAGAAGAGGCTTCCTTCTGGGACGACAGCCATGCAGACCAATTTGATGCAGTGTGCGGCGTATGGTCTGAGCACTGACAGGCTGACCCCCACCCCTTCAACCTCTGCAGCAATGCTGGCAGCACTCATACGTCTATTTCCCAAAGACAACCTCTGGATATGACGCTGAGCACTGCACTCAACTTCTTCGGTCGACCATGGGGAGGCGCTGTTCTGAGAGGAACCTCTCCTGTTACACCACTGTATGGTCTTGGCCACCGTGCTGCAGCTCAGTTTCAGGGTCTTGGCAATCTTCTTATAGCCTAGGCCTTCTTTATGTAGAGCAGTGGTTCTCAACTCCTGTCCTCATGACCCACTAACAGGCCAGATTTTAAGTATTAGCTTGGGGAAATGCAGAGTAGAATACTGCATTCACTGAGCAGCAAATTATATCACCTGTGATGTATATCAGTTATCCTGCAAACCTGGCCTGTTAGTGGGTCCCGAGGACCGGAGTTGAGAACCACTGATGTAGAGCAGCAATTCTTTTTTTCAGATCCTCAGAGAGTTCCTTGCCATGAGGTGCCATGTTGAACTTCCAGTGACCAGTATGAGAGAGTGAGAGCGATAACAAATTTAACACACCTGCTCCCCATTCACACCTGAGACCTTGTAACGAGTCACATGACACCTGGGGAGGGAAAATGGCAAATTGGGCCCAATTTGGACATTTTCACTTAGGGGTGTACTCACTTCTGTTGCCAGAGGTTTAGACATTAATTGCTGTGTGTTGAGTTATTTTGAGGGGACAGCAAATTTACACTGTTATACAAGCTGTACACTCACTACTTTACATTGTAGCAAAGTGTCAGCTCTTCAGTGTTGTCACATGAAAAGATAGAATATAAGATTTACACAAATGGGAGGGGAGTACTTACTTTTGTCAGGAGCAGCAGGATGCAATGCTCCGCAGGCTCCAGCAAAGAAAAATAATAATAATAATAAATGCTAATTGCAAAAATATGTGCATAGCATTTTGTTTTTTTTTAAAGGTGAACTTTTATGCTTTCAGGGTCGGGTTTAGGAACTCCTGATTTACATTATGAAGTTATTTTATTTGTCCATTTTTATGATCCATAAAGCAGCCACGGGTGATCCATGCATCCCTTCAGGGGTGTCGTCCTGTTTTTATAACTTTTGGTTTAATAAACTTTATATTTTTTATACAATATTGGATTTGTAGTCTCTATGGTGCCTTTAGAGTCCCAACTTCCAGTCGCTCTCCATTTCCGTGTTCAGAAGGTGATTGATGATTATTTTTCTCTGGAATTTGATCGCAGGGCGTTCAGCCTGCGCACCTAAATGTAAAAACTCGGAGGCATGCAAGCTGAATATTCTGCTTAAGTATCATTAATATTTATTCAAGTGGAAAACTTCAGAAATGCGCAGCAAGAAGATAAAAGTTTATTAAAGCGGTTCTGTTTTTTTTTTTTTTTACCTTAACGCATGCTCTGATAAAAAAAAAGCCCCACTAACTGTTCTCCCCCCATCCCCCTCCCTAAATACCGGACCCCTGTCACTGTCCAAGCTGCAGCACCGCTCCCCTCGCTTCCTTGGTCTCACAGGGGACACTGAGGGCAGCAGAAGCCACAGGGCCATAGGGCCCCTACTGCTCTCATTCACAATCCTGTGAGCAGGCAGACAGTGTCTATGGATGCACACAGCCCAGCTTGGGGGCACATGCGTGGGTGCCCCCATAACACTCAATTTGCTTAGGAGGCACCCAGAGGAGGAAAGGCCAGACAGCCCCTGTGAGGAACTTCCAGAAGAGAAGGTAAGGGGCTGCTCTGTGCAATATTGTAGCACAGAGCAGGTAAGCATAGCTTCCAACTGTCCCTGATTTGGACCAACTGTCTCCGATTTGGAGGGATTGTCCCTGATTTGGAGGGATTGTCCCTGATTTGGAGGGATTGTCCCTGATTTGTAGGCACTGTCCCTGATTTGGATGGACTGTCCATGATTTGGAGGCACTGTCCCTGATTTGGAGGGACTGTCCCTGATTTGGAGGGACTGTCCCTGATTTGGAAGGATTGTCCCTGATTTGGAGGGACTGTCCCTGATTTGGAGGTGCTGTCCCTGATTTGGAGGGGCTGTCCCTGATTTGGAGGGATTGTCCCTGATTTGTAGGCACTGTCCCTGATTTGGATGGACTGTCCCTGATTTGGAAGGATTGTCCCTGATTTGGAGGCACTGTCCCTGATTTGGAGGGACTGTCCCTGATTTGGAAGGATTGTCCATGATTTGGAGGAACTGACCCTGATTTGGAGGGATTGTCCTGGATTTGGAGAGACTGTCCCTGATTTAGAGGGACTGTCCCTGATTTGGAGGGATTGTCCCGGATTTGGAGGGATTGTACCGGATTTGGAGGGACTGACCCTGATTTGGAGGGATTGTCCCGGATTTGCAGATACTGTCCCTGATTTAGAGGGACTGTCCCTGATTTGGAGGGATTGTCCCGGATTTGGAGGGATTGTCCCGGATTTGGAGGGACTGTCCCTAATTTGGAGGGACTGTCCCTGATTTGGAGAGATTGTCCCTGATTTAGAGGGACTGTCCCTGCTTTGGAGGGACTGACCCTGATTTGGAGGGACTGTCCCGGATTTGGAGGGACTGACCCTCTTTCCTCCTCATTAGTCCCTCATGTTGCTCTGATCTATAGAGTTGTATATAAAATGCATTATTTATCTATCAAAAAGTATTTCTCAGTGCTAAGCCTTCCATCCAATTTCCAAGTTGCTGCATCTGTAAATGTCAAAAGCCAATATAAAGGAATAGCAGTGGTAAAAAAAAGACCGGTGTGTGTAATTCTCCTTTAAAGGGGCGTGGCAGGGGGTGTGTCCCACGGTTACACATTTTTGCTAGTAGGTCCTCCTTCCTATGTATGCAGGTATGGGTAAGGTAAGGTAGGTATGGGTAAGGTAAGGTAGGTATGGGTAAGGTAAGGTAGGTATGGGTAAGGTAAGGTAGGTATGGGTAAGTATAACCTCTTTTTTTATTTTAATAATAACTTTATTTAACCCCTGCACCGTTTCGGGTGGACGTCACGCTGTGGCGAGATCTGTCATCCACTGCGTCCACCGAACACAGCAGGTGACTGATCAATGTACCGGTACCATGTGATCACTGTGACCAATCACAGCAGATCACATGACAATTGTACACAACGGGAGCTTCCTTTCATGCCATTCATTGTGCACTAATGTGTTGATCTCTGTGATTGGTCACAGTGGTCACATGGTACAGACATGGCCAATTACAGCCAATCTGTACCATGTGATTAGCTGTGGCCACATTCACAATACTAAACACTGAAGGAATCGATTTCATTCAGTAAAAATGGTTGCTTATAACAATGAAATTCACTGCTATAAGCAATCATAAAATGTAAAAAAAAAAAAAAAATATCCTGATCCCTTCCCCAGAGTAGTGCAGGGTTACTATGGTAACATTATATTGCTCTGGTCACAGTGTGTAAAAAAAATCTTTAAAAATGTAATAAAAAAAGAAAAATATATTTTATTTTACATACTGTCAGCAGTCAGTGTCCCTGATCACCGCCACACAGTTATATGGTGACGCTGCACTGCGCTGGGGGCAGTATGTAAAATATATATATCGTTTGTTTTATTTTTTATTGCCTTTTTTTCAACTTTTCTTTAACATTTTTTTTTAAAAAATGTCTTTATATTCCAGATAATTGTAACAAAATCATTAAAAAAACATCACCATGCCTATTACTAAATACCTCGGACTGTCTGCTTCCCAAAAAGGGGGGATTTGGGTGGGGTATTTGTAGTGGGGGGATGATTTGGGGTGTATTTGTACTGGGGGGG
>BLSH010369222.1:782775-798829 GCA_018402905.1 Glandirana rugosa | reverse complement strand
CCTTTCTTCTATTTTTAGTGAATGGCCACGTGTCTTTGTGTGCTCCCTTGCACTGAATAGTTTTGTCCGTATTGTGGGGTCACCAGTAAAGTATTTGTACATTGAGATCATATCCCCTCTCAAGCGTCTCTTCTCCAGAGTGAATAAGTTCAGTGCTTGTAACCTTTCCTCATAACTTAGGTCCTCCAATCCCTTAATAAGCTTTGTGGCCCTTCTCTGTACCCTTTCCAATACCTGGACATCCTTCCTGAGGACTGGTGCCCAGAACTGGACGGCATACTCCAGGTGCGGCCTCACCAGAGATTTGTATAGTGGGAGAATTACTGTTTTATCCCTGGAGTTTATCCCTTTCCTGATGCATGCCAACACTTTGTTAGCTTTGCTTGCAGCAGCTTGGCATTGCATGCCACTGCTGAGCCTATTCTCCACCAGGACCCCTAGGTCTTTTTCCATTCTAGATTCCCCCAGAGGATCTCCCCCTAGTGTGTAGTTTGCTTTTTTGTTCTTGGCACCCAAATGCATTATCTTACATTTTTCTACGTTAAATCTCATCTGCCACTTGTCTGCCCACCCCATTAATTTATTCAGATCTTCTTGAAAGATTTCCACATCCTGTAGAGAGTTTATTGCTCTGCTTAGCTTGGTTTCATCCGCAAATATTGAGATTGAGCTCTTCACCTCGTCCTCCAAGTGGTTTATGAATAAATTGAATAGGATTGGTCCCAGGACAGAACCTTGGGGAACTCCACTTTCTACACCAGACCATTCTGAGTACTCCCCATTTATCACCACCCTCTGGACTCGCCATTGTAGCCAATTGTCAATCCAGTTGCTCACCCTTTGATCCATGTTAAGGGACCTTATTTTGTACACTAAAAGTTTATGGGGAACTGTATCAAATGCTTTCGCAAAATCCAGACACACCGCGTCTACAGGCCTTCCTTTATCTAGGTGGCAGCTCACCTCCTCATAGAAGGTTAATAGATTGGTTTGGCAAGAACGATCCTTCATGAACCCATGCTGATTACCACTAATGATACTGTTCTCGTTACAATAATCTTGTATGTAATCCCTTATTATTCCCTCCAAGAGCTTGCCAATTATTGATGTTGTGTACACACTGTAAAAATCAAACGATCGTACCTCGTACAAAATTTTTCTTCCAATTCTCTCACAGTGTGTACCCTACTTTAGACTTCTCCCCACTCAAAAATAATCACAATCAACATTCAAAAAAAGAGATTTAGGGACCCACCAGAACAAAAAATGAGGAAAATGTATTTGAAAATCTAGCTTTTAATTATTCTCATTAATAAAGGTTTGAAATGTCTAAGGCTGGGTTCACACTTATGCGAATTGGATGCGGATTTCACTGCATCCAATTTGCATGTCAGGAGACTGTGACCGGCTCTCAATGGAGTTACTTCATACAGCTCCGGGACGGCTGCAGAGCGAATTGCACAGGAGTCCTGTGTGTCTTCTGGTCCGTTTCATGCATTTGAGGTGTCATTAGCATTGACACCTGCTGCAGATAACAAGCGCAGTCGTTTTGGTGTGAACCTAGCCATAAAGTGTTTGTAAAGTCACATTGTGACTTTGCTGGTACCCCCTGTTTTTTTTAATAACAATGCTATATACCTTTTCTCACACTGCAGCTGTGCACGTGATCCCCCTCCACTCTCCTTCCCCGATCTAAGGAGAGAAACGGGAGGGGCTGAGATTCCCCTCTGACGTCAGACAGTCAGGAGAGGGGTATCACGTGACCTCACAGCTGCGGTGTAAGAAAAGGTATTTAGCATTATCATTAACGTGTTTGTTAACCCCCCAAGAAAAACAGATCCTGTTCCCATAACCACTTGACCACAGGGCACTTAAACCCCCTTCCTAACCAGACCAATTGCTCTCACATTTTGAATGACAATTACTCGGTCATACTACACTGTACCCATATGAAATGTTTGTCCTTTTTTTCACACAAATAGAGCTTTCTTTTGGTGGTATTTAATCACCATTGGGGTTTTATTTTTTGAGCAATAAATGGAAAAAGACCGAAAATTTTGTTAAAAAATGCATTTTTCTGTGTTTCTGTTATAAAATTTTGCAAATTAGTAATTTTTCTTCATAAATTTTGGCCAAAATTTATACTGCTATATATCTTTGGTAAAAATAACTCAAATTACTGGATATTATGGAAATATTATTTTGTCTTATTGAAAGTTATAGAGTCTACAATCTATGGTGCCGATCACTGAAAATTGATCACACCTGATATACGGATGGCCTACCTCATGTCTTGAGACCCTAACAAGCCAGGAAAGTACAATTACTGTTTTTTTTTCACAAAATTGTCAAATTACCAGATTATTTCTCACACCCAGCATATGCATACCACAAATTACACCCCAAACACACATTCTGCCACTCCTCCTGAGTATGGTGATACCACATGTGTGAGTCTTTTACACAGCCTGGCAACATGCAGAGGCCTAACATGCAGGGAGCACCATCAGGTGTTCTAAAGACATAAATTACACATATAATTTCCTGACTACCTCTTGCACTTTTGAAGGTCCTGGAGCACCAGGGCAATGGAAACGCCTAAAAAATGACACCATTTTGGAATGTAAACACCCCAACGTATATTCTATGAGGCATAATGAGTCTTTTGAATGGTTCATTTTTTTCACATGTTTTTGGAAAATGTGGAAAGAAAATGAAAACGCATTTTTTTTACACAAGGTTGTCCATTTATACAATATTTCTAACACACAGCATGCACCTAGCAAAAATTTCACCCTAAAATATATTCTGCTACTCGTCCCCAGTATGGAGATACCACATGTGTGACACTTTTACACAGCCTGGCCACATACAGAGGCCCAACATGCATGGAGCACCATCAGGCGTTCTAAGGACATAAATTACACATATAATTTCCTGACTACCTCTTGCACTTTTGAAGGTCCTGGAGCACCAGGACAATGGAAACGCCCAAAAAATGACCCCATTTTGGAAAGTAAACACCCCAACGTATATTCTTTGAGGCATAATGAGTCTTTTGAACGGTTCATTTTTCCCACAAGTTTTTTGACATTTTTACCATATTTCTAACACACAAAATGCACCTAGCAAAAATTTCACCCCAAAATATATTCTGCTACACGTCCCAAGTATGGCGATACCCCATGTGTGACACTTTTACACCGCCTGGCCACATACAGTGGTACACCATCAGGCGTTCTAGGGGGCATACATTTCAAATCTAATTTGACTACCTATTACATTATTGTGAGGCACTGTGGTGGCACTGTAGGGCACTGTAGTGGCACTGATGGGTGCTGTAGTGGCACGGATGTGTACTGTAGTGGCATGGATGTGTCATGGATGAGAACTGATGTGGTATGGATGAGCATGAGTGAGGCATAAATGAGCATGAATGGGGGTGGGTAAGCCGTGGATGGGGATGACTGAGCACGGATGGATGGCTGAGCATGGATGGATGGCTAAGCACGGATGCATGGGTGAGCACGCATGCATGGGTGAGCATGCATGCATGGGTGAGCACGCATGCATGGCTGAGCACGGATGGATGGGTGAGCACGGATGGATGGGTGAGCACGAATGGATGGGTGAGCACAGATGGATGGCAGAGCATAGATGCATGGGTGAACACGGATGCATGGGTGAACATGGATGAGGCTAGATGGGTGAGCATGGCTGGATGGGTGAGCACGGATGAGGCTGCATGGGTGAGCATGACTGGATTGGTGAGCATGGATGCATGGGTGAGCATGGTTAGATGGGTATACACGGATGCATGGATGAGCACAGATGGATGGCGGAGCATGGATGCATGGGTGAGCATGCATGCATGGGTGAGTACAGATGGATGGCGGAGCATGGATGCAAGGCTGAGCATTGATGCATGGGTGAGCACGGATGCATGGGTGAGCACGGATGGATGGGTGAGCACGGATGCATGGGTGATCACAGATGGATGGCGGAGCACGGATGCATGGGTGAGCACGGATGCATGGGTAAACATGGATGCATGGGTGAACACAGATGAGGCTGGATGTGTGAGCACGGGTGAGGCTGCATGGGTGAGCGCGATTGGATTGGTGAGCACGGATGCATGGGCGAGCATGGATACATGGGTGAGCATGGCTGGATGGGTGAGCACGGATGCATGGGTGACGGATGAGTGAGCACGGATGCATGGGTGACAGACGAGTGAGCACGGATGGGTGAGCACTGATGCATGGGTGACAGATGAGTGAGCACGGATGGGTGAGCACGGATGCATGGGTGACGGATGAGTGAGCACGGATACAAGGGTGACGGATGGGTGAGCATGGATGCATGGGCAACAGATGGGTGAGCACGGATGGGTGAGTACGGATGCATGGGTGACGGATGCTTGGGCACGGATGGGTGAGCATGGATGCATGGCTGATGGATGGGTGAGCACAGATGCATGGGTGACGGATGGGTGGGCACGGATGGGTGAGCACGGATGCATGGGTGACGGATGCTTGGGCACGGATGGGTGAGCATGGATGCATGGCTGATGGATGGGTGAGCACGGATGCATGGGGGACGAATGGGTTGGCACGGATGCATGGGTGACGGATGGGTGAGCACGGATGTATGAGCATGGATGAGGCTGCATGGATGAGGCTGCATGGGTGAAGCTGGATGGGTGGATGAGGGGTCCCAGCCTGGCACATAGCGGTGCTGTGGGCACTTCAGATCCTGCCCACAGCACCGCTGCATCTCCTCTCTCCCCCCTCTCCTGTCACACTGCACCAATCAGTGAGGAGAGGGGAGAGACAAGCAGGATATCCGCCGGCTTGTTTACATGTGATTGCTCCGTCATTTGATGGAGCGATCACGTGGTAAACGGCTGCTGTGAGCGGCCATTTACCGTGATCCGTGATGCGCTCACGGACCAGGCGGTCATGGATGCTCCCAGGTGCGCGCCCCAGGGGGCGCATGGGAGCGCGATTCTGGGAGGAAGTTATAGTACGCCCTCTCAGAATAATGGATCCACCTTGCGGCCGTGTAATTACATTACACAGTCGGCAAGTGGTTAAAGCATGTTATACAGCACAGGGCTTGTGCTGTGTCATTTGGTCCCCTGTATCACCTGAGATACCTGGCTGGACAGAGTATATAGCTCAGCATCACAGGACAGAGTATACAGATCAGCATCACAGGACAGAGAATACAGCCCCAGCATCACAGTACAGGAGTATACAGCCCCAGCATCACAGGTAGGATATATATCCACTATCACAGGTAGGATATACAGTATATAGTCAGTATCACAGGTAGGGGTATATAGCCAGTATCACAGGTAGGGGTTTATAGCCCAGTATCACAGGTGGGTAGGGGTATATAGCCCAGTATCACAGGTAGGTAGGGATATATAGCCCAGTTTCACAGGTAGGTAGGGCTATATAGCCCAATATCACAGGTAGGTAGGGGTATATAGCCCAGTATCACAGATAGGTAGGGGTATATAGCCAGTATCACAGGTAGGTAGGGGTATATAGCCCACTATCACAGGTAGTTAGGGGTATATAGCCCAGTATCACAGGTAGGTAGGGGTATATAGCCCAGTATCACAGGTAGGGTATAGCCAGAGCACAGCCCCTCCACCCCCGTGGTCACAGGACTCACGGCTCTGACATCACCCGACCCCCCCTCCCCTCATGGGAGGTCCAGAACTTACCAGGCTGTGGAGAGAGAGGATCCTCCTGTGTCTCCACTCTCCTCTCCACAGCACAGGCAGCAGCGGCGGCAGACGGAGCATGTTTCCTTCTTGAAAAGAGCAGGCATCCAATAGGATTTCCTGGCGCTTTGGCCAATCAGGAAACAGGTCTCACCAACCCACTCTCCTGATTGGCGGGGATGACCCCTAGTGTGAAAACAGTGAAAATTCATACGCTATCGTCACACAGTTGGGTGGGATCGGGGCGCACTCTCTGCACCCCGAGCCCACCCTACTTTGAAGCCGTTTAGAGCCTTTGGTTCTAATCACGTGCTTCAAAAGGAAACACCCCCCGCCTATCCCCGCAATTGTAATCTATGCATCTGGCATCCTGAAAGGGGCCAGGCGCATGGATAGGGGACGGCGCCCATGCGCCCTCAATGCACGAGCCGCCACTGCCTTCCCCCTGTATGCTGACCACAATATATCAGGGCTGCTGAGCCCTGACACCGTGGTCAAAGTACTGCACCATAATAATAAGTGTGCCTGTGTAATGTAAAAAATCTGCTGATCTGTACCTATAAGAGCGTGGCTCCCGGCACTCAGCTGACTGTTGGTCTCTCTATCCTCTCTCCCCCTCCTCCCCAGCTGAGGTCAGCAGGAGGGCTCGGTCCCACCCACTGGAGCTGTGAGCCGGAGAGAGAAGAGATCTGACAGCTGAGCACTGGGAGCCGACCTTATATAGATACAGATCGGCATATTTTTTACATTACACAGGCACAAGGACACTTATTATTATGGTTCAGAGGGGATTACAGTATTTAGTAGAAGTGGGTTAACAACCACTTTAAGAAAAAATCACACGGGGGCGTGGTTAAGATGGCGACCTGAGCAGACGTGCGGGAGTGAGCTCCGCAGCAATCTGGCAGTTTATCCGTACACAGAGCGTGTTAAACAACTGAATCGACTCTGCTTTCACACCTATCTCTCTCCTGGGTCTTCCAGGTATGCGAAAGGGCAACTCCGGTTCCCGACGAAAGGGTGGATCTGTGTACAAATCCTCCCCTCAGGTGCCGAGGCAAGTCCAGCCAGGCCTACTCCACATGGCGACGCAGACCGCCCCAGCGGATCCAGCACTGCTGGAGGAGGATCAATGCACAGCTCTCATGCAGGCCATTACGGGTTGCCAAACCATGCTAACCCCTAAAATAGAACTCCTCCAAACTGACTTTGGCCTGATGAGGAGAGACATTGATAAAATCAGAGACCGGGTCAAAGAGGCAGAACGGCGGGTTGGCGAATCGGAGGATATAGCGAGGGAGCATCATACTTCTCTACACACCCTGCAGGTTAAAATAAAAGCACTGGAATCCAGAGCAAAGGACAGCGAAAATTGCAGGAACAATTTAAGAGTCGTGGGTTGACTGGAGGGTGCTGAAGGCCAAGAGCCTGTGATGTTCACTGAACAATTATTGTGCACCCTGCTACCTCGCACAGTTCTCTCCTAATTTTGCGGTGGAAAGGGCTCATAGGATGCCGTCTGTTCGGGGCCCACAGGGAGCTCCACCACGCACCTTCATTTTCCGCGACCATGATTTGGTGCTGAGAGAGCAAGACAGGTAGAGGAGCTGCGCTATGAGAGCGTTAAGCTGATGCTGTTTCCGGATCATTCGTTAGAAACTCAACCGCTACGCAGAACATTTGATCATGGGTTGGCCCAGCTCCGCACCCATGGTCTAAAATACAGTATGCTGTTCCTGGCTCGCTTGAGAGTGGTGTATGGTGAATCCACTCGCTTCTTCACTTCACCGGAGGATGCTTCCCACTGGCACGATATCCTCCCGGGTATATATTTTGTACCTCTATACTTCCCTCAAGTATGAACCGTTGCCTTCCTGAGCTTATATGTGTCCCCCATGACTTGCAGCTCCTGTCCAGCATGTCTATCTGACACTGTTCTGTACCATAGAAATGGCGGTTCATTTCTGGGCCATACGGAGGGAGCAGCACGTGTTTCTCCCCTATGCTGTTATGCAACGTACAGTCTCATCTGAACCTCATGGCTAATACAGGCTGCTGGGGTGCTGTACTTTGGACTACCTTGTTCTCAACATCTCAGGAACAGTTGCCTCTGCCACAAAGATCACCCCCCGTACGCGTTTCCCTGGCTGCCCCTCTAGAGATTGTGCTAGATTCCCACCCTGCTGTATTGCGACCCCTGATATCCTTATTGGGGCCTTTCTTTATTTTAAAAAAGGGATTTAGCGCAGACACCACCATTGCTACTTCAGAGGCTATGCTATTTTAATGGCGGGGCACGGATAACATACTGTTTGTTCCTCCAGCTGGACCCGCGAGAAAGGGAAGGGGGAAATCCCTATCTGTCATAAGCTACTTTACCGTTGTACTGTTTATGTTTGCAACTAAGCCTGCGTACATAACTTATGTTAGGTGTTTTTTCTTATTTTTCAATGAGAATTGTCCTAACCCCCTTTCACTTTACAGGTATTCCAGACTGTTGCTGCGGACCGCTCTGTAGGCACAGTCCGGCGTGTTTCAGTAGCTGTTAGCTTTTCCAGTAGCTCCCGTAGGAGTCACTCCTACTGTATGTAGATATGTTTGTAATTGTTAGAATGGGCACCAGGCACTCCACTGTTTTCCAAGTGGCTGCGCGGGGAGGGTGGGGGTGGGGGAATATGTTTTGGTTTGTTTTTGTCTTGTACTGCAGCAGTCTTTTCTATTGGCAGTGTCAATCTTCTCAAATCCAGATTACAGATTGGGCGCTTTGTGTATAGCTGACCTGGGCTGTTGCCCTTTTCCGCGTCGACAGTATGCTCATACCCCTCCTGATCTCATTCCCTTACAAGAGGTATGGCTCCTCTGAATATAATTTCCTGGAACACCAGGTGACTAAATGATAAGATAAAAAGGTCATTAGTCTTTGCTCACCTTAAGAAATATAACCCACAAATTCCACCCACCCGGTGGACAGTAAAGTGATGAGCCTTAAAAAACACGGGTGGGTCATTATTACCACGCTACCTTCTCTGGTTATGCTAGGGGAGTTAGTGTCTTAATCCATAAATCACTGGTGTATGATCTTTTTGATGTTAAGGTCGACAGATTTTTTTATACCAAACTCTCACACCTAACACTTCCAAACTGTTTTTCAGAAGCTGAAAGCTTACTGGTCTGGCTGAAAAAATATTTAAGCTGTAAACCAAGTATAAGTATAATGCTGTTTGGTACAGTCGGTTGCACAGTAAAATAATATTACAGTAATCCTGGAGGCAGACATGCTCTGATCTTCCATCATCTTCCATCACTTGGATAACAAACTGTATATGATCTATGAATGGATCTCAGAATAGGCAATAAGAAAAACAGCAAAGAGCCATGAAAGTAATCAAATAGACCAATCAGCTGTAAATTCTATGCTGACATCTCTGTTAATGATTACTACCAATTTACGATTTCAGTAGAATGTTGTAGACAGGATAACAATCAGGCAGAAGATCTTGGAGATGCAAGCAATAAGGCAAACAGGACCTATGTGTATGAGCACAAGATTATAAAGCAGGGTCACCTGATTAAATGCCTATGGCTAGCCACAGATGGGCAGATGTCTTCCTAGGAATAATGAGGTAGGGAGACATCTGCCTTTTGTTACTAGCACAGGAACCCAGCGCTATATCTTACAGTGCATCCAAGTATTCACAGCACTTGACTTTTTCCACATTTTATGTTACAGCCTTATTCCAAAATGTATTAAATTAATAATTTTCCTCAAAATTCTACAAACAGTACACCATAATGACAATGGGAAAGAAGTTTGTTTGAAATCTTTGCAAATTTATTAAAAATAAAAAACAAAAAAAATTAACAATCCACAAATATATGTGCACAAGAAAATGATAAAGTCTCAATCCAGATGAGTCCACAAGTTGTGCGTACTCCTTTAAATTACACATTGTGAAGTACAGCCCCATAACCAGTGTCACTCCAACCGGCTCACCATCATAATATGACCTCTACAAGGAAGTAAGGTCTAACGCATTTCCTATAGGGATAAAATATTGCTCAGTCATCCAGATAAAGTGATGTTTTATGGTTTTCCATAACAAAGAATACCCTGCATAATACTCATCAGCACATATGCATCCATATGAAAGAAAAAAAACCTCTTATAGTGTTCTCTGAATGCTTTATTCCGCAATAATAAGGATTAAAACACTCACAAAAAGAGTAGTAAAAGCACACATTAAACCAAACCAATATACTGTATGTAAACCAAATGGATGGCACCAATTGTACAGCTCTCCGCTACTGTTATGAATCCATTAGCAGGATGGCGTAATAAAAATCGCAGACTCCACCAGACTTTATTACTACTAGAATGGACACCTGATTTCTCAGAGAAAAGCCCTTTCCAGAGGCCCCTTTGCCCAAACAGTGTCCAATATTAGGCCTTGGTATGCCAGGCTCTGCATTGGTTCCACGGCTGATTTCTGCACATTGAGGACCCAGCCCAGACCTTCCAGTGCACAAATTGCAAGGGACACATTTTGCTTTAACCGATGCGCTGAGCATTTGCTGAACAACAGGTCTCCCAGATACCCCACAATGCATACGTACTGAACCCTTAACAACCCCAGCACTGGAGCTAACATTTTTGTGAACACCCGAGGAGCTGTGTCCTGCCCAAATGGTAGCACCACAAATTGAATGTGCCAGTCCTCTACCGCAAATCATAAGAATTTCTGCTGCATTCGAAAAATTGGAACATAGAAATATGCATCCCTTTTGTCCGCTGATACAAGAAAATCTCCCCGCTGAAATGAGGCTACCACTGAATGAACCAACTCCAAGCGAAATGTCTGTACTTTGAGAAACTTGTTCAGACCTATTGGGGTCCAAAAAAGGCCAGCAACCTTTTTTCTCTCGGTGTCAGGAAAACTTGTCAGAAGTGATTCATGCTGGGAGCAGAGGAACAAAGCAGCAGACAGAAATGACACTTAATGTTCTTAATTGAGACAAGTACACACTATAGAACATACTTGTCAACACTCCCGAATTTCCCAGGACACTCCCAGGATTTAGACCCTTTTCCCGATCTAAACGATTCCCGGGAATTGTCCAGAGAAATCCAGTTTTCCCCGATTCCTCCGCCACTGCTGCTAGAGGTCTGCAGCCGGCGCTGGCTCTGTCTCCGTCGCCATTTTACTGGAGACCAGCAGTGAGAAAGAGCCAAGAGGCGGAGCCCGGTGGCAATGCAAAGTGGTTGCCAATAGAATTTCTATTGGCAGCTGCTTTCATTGCCACCCAAGCTCTGCCTCTTATTTGTTCCCTGCCTCCAGTGCTAGTAAGTGGCGTGGAGGCCAAATAAATCAGCAGGCCACAGACACCCTGATGTAAGGAGGCACGCTGCTGGGGACACCCTGATGTAAGGAGGCACGCTGCTGGGGACACCCTGATGTAAGGAGGCACTCCGCTGGGACACACTTGATGTAAGGAGGCACGCTGCTGGGGACACACCTGATGTAAGGAGGCACGCTGCTGGGGACACACCTGATGTAATTTCCAATTTGCATGCACATGCAACCCACATGCATGCGTGCACGCCTGCCATTGCCTCAGCTGCTGCCACAGACACTAATGATAACATGAGAGAACTGTCACAGAGGGAGTGCATCCAGTCAGCAGCACTAAGCACTCTCAGGAACACAGAAGACACACACTGAACACCACTGGCCCTAGTGGCAGAACACCGGGAGGACATCTTAGGCAACCCAAACTAATCCCAAATTAAAGAGACCTAACTTCAGGGGCACTTACTATCCCCATGCAGGAGCCTGCCAACCAGAGCAAAAACCCAATCTTCACCCATCGCGGTGGGCTATGTTCCACTGAACAGTCAGGGACTCGATCCCCCTCATTCTATGGGGTTCACTGCCCTGGACCTGTACAGCACCCCACTGGAAAACCCTTGGTCATTTATTACTACACAGAGTTCCGTATCTGCAGGGCCCAACGCCAACCAGCTGCATAACAGGCAACTCCCCACTTCAACTACCACTTTCATCTTAGCGAGACTTGGGTACCATCCAGCTATAGGAACATATCTGGCTGACCAATCTCCTGATCCCTGCTGGAACCACTAGAGAATCTGGTATTAGCATACAGAGAATTGTACTTCAGTGACCATCACCTTTCAGACACTGGCGAGGAGCTATATAGGGGGACTTCCTGTCTATTTATTTCTTCACTGAGCTATTGTGGTCTGACAGGGGGGCGGACATTAGGCCGGCTTCTGTCAGACTGGCTGCTGTATAGCTTATAGCCTGCCCTGCGCCTCATGATGTAAGAAAAAGGAAACATTATACTTCTTCTTTAAAAGTGTGGGGGGAGTTTATAGTTCCACAGACTGTAGTGATAGTAGGATTTTTTTTTCGAATGGTAAAAAAACCCAAAATCTTGGACTTTTTTCCCTTTACATAGTAGAATGCAATGCTGTGAATGATAACTGTCACATTTGCTAATGCTCACAACACAAAATGTCAAGTTATCAAATGGCTGTAGAATTAACTGATCACGTGCAACACCATGACAACTACAGACCAAACAGAAACTAAGATGGCGGCTTCATGGGTGTAAAGAATAGGAGGGTTTAATTCTGCTTTAATGACCATTAATGTTAGAATTTAAAGCAGAACTAAAGCCTCCTCCGATTCGCACCAGAACGTGGTTCCATGCGTGCCTCCCACATGGCGCTGGAATGCACTGCCTTTGTGATCTGCTGTGGGTGTCAATGTAATGTTAAAAGAGAAGTAAAGGATTTTTTTTTTCCCAATCGTACTTACCTAGGTGGATGCAGCATTGGTCCGATGCTGCAGCTGTCTCCCGACACCTCTACACTGAGAACTGAGCAATCGAACATCGCCAATCACTCGATTTTCAGAGCTCTGTGAGCAGAGAACTGTAGACTGTGAGTCACAACTGTTTGCCCTTCTCCCTCCTCACTCACTGGAGCGCTAAGCTGTGGAGGGGCAGGGCGGCTGTTTCAGGTTCTCAGCGGCTCATTGAGAGGCTGAGACATGGTCAGGATGACGCGGGGCCTGAACTGACAATGGTGACGTCAGCAGAGAGCGGACTTCACTCTCTGCTGAAAACGGGTCACAGGAGTGCAATACGAAGTCCATAGGAGTACAGCCAAATGAGCTTTGGCTGGACCTCTCCTTTAAGGACACCACAAACACAAAGGGGTTGATTTACTAAAGCTGGATTGTGCAAAAACTGGTGCAGCTGTGCATGCTAGCCAATCAGCTTCTAACCTCAGCTTGTTCAATCAAGCTTTGACAATAAAACATTGAACCTGATTGGTTTCTGTGTGGAGCTGCACCACATTTTGCACTTTCAAGCTTTAGTAAATCAACCCCTAAGTGTTTGCAGGCACCAAACTGCATGGTACAGCAGTATCATTCAATTTGGTGTGGCATGTTTTTAAAAGTAGTGAGTGCACTACTTTTGCTACATTCCGATGTGATGTGCAAGCCATTCAAATGAATGGGCTGCAAAATTGCTTTGCATGGGAACACAGCATGTGTTCCTGTGTGATTCAGTTATGCAACAACCCTTGCAGCCAATGAAACTACCATTTTAAAGTGGAATTTACCCATAATAACTTAGAGAAAAAATAATGTTCTTTAGCAAGGAGCATACATTCCACATTAGTAACCATGCTACAAGAATGACTGTGTGCTGTACATTTCTCCTGTTTCTTCTTGCCGGATTCTGCCATTTTGCTGATGCCCAGAGCCCCTGAGCAGCAGTAAATCATAAAGCAAACCTAAACCTATTGATTTATTGGTTAAAAAAAGGCTACATTCCATGTCGAGATTGCTAACTGGCTTGTTTGCTTGAGTCCTCAACCAAACTGTCAAACCATCAAAAATGGCTGGTGTTATAACTGATCACATGTGCAGCACCATGGCAGCTGCAGATCAAACAGAAGCAGCTTCCTTGGCTGTAAAGGATAGGTTTAATTCTGCTTTATTGCTGTCAGTAGATCAGCCTCTACAAATTCGGCAGTGCTCTAAAATAAAGAGCAACTGAGCATATGCAGAGCAGGGTGAGACCATGTATTATTGGATTTTAGTATAGAAGACACTTATTTTTAATGTTTTACAAAGTGTGACAGTATGCAAGGCGAGGTGATAGATGGGCGCTATGTGTTACCTCGCATACATTCACTTGGATTGGATTAAAGCGGAGTCCTGCAGGGTTTCCCAGCCACCTTAGCAGGGCTGGTTCTGGACCGGATTTTGTGGTCCACTGGTGTCCACTCTTAGGTGTTGTTTAAATAAACCAGGAAGAGAGCAAAGTTTGCTCTGCCCTGGGACTCTGAGAGCGATCAACCAGAGAAAGCTGACACACAGAGCTTTGGCGTTTTGGACTAAAGAAGATGTTTGCAATATAGAGATCTTAACGGACCAGGGCACCCCGTTTATGTCCCGAGTTACTAAGGAATTGTGCAAGTTTTACAAAATCTCCCATCTCCGTACCTCTGTCTACCACCCCCAAATGGATGGACTTGTGGAGAAATTTAATAAAACCCTCAAAAGTATGCTGAAAAAGGTGGTTGACAAAGATGGGAGAAATTGGGATTTTTTTTGCTGCCATATCTCATGTTTGCCATACTGTTAGAAGACGTGCGGAGGGTTAATAGCATGTAGGTGTGGTTTCCTCTGGTTCTTAGAGGAGCAGCTCTATTTAAACTTCCTGCTTCCTGTAGCAGATGCTGTCGGATCTACAGCGTATAGTGTGTTTTCCTGAGTTACCTGTATCTGTTCCTCTGTTCCTGTGACCCGGATTGTCTGACTTTGTTGATCTCTGCCTGCACCGACCCCTGGACTGTCTACGACCACTCTCTTGCCTAGCCCTCCTGTACTTTGCTTGCCCGCCCGTTGACGACCCAGCCTGAACCCGACTATCCGCCTGCTTGCTCCTATTGTACCGCACCGCCAGCCTGTTTCACGACCCAGCCTGTACGACCATTCTTCTAGTGCACGAGTGCACCAACGGACCTATACCATCACCAGTGACCCAGTCCGACCCTCGTGCCATCCTGCACTCCCGAGCCACCTGTCTACTCTACCAGGGGTTCCCGAGTCAGGGTCGTAAGGGAGGTTACCCACTGCATAAGTCAGACTCCTCCACCAGGTACGTAACAGTATCCGACAGCCATGCCTGAGTCTGCGCAGGGGGCCTCCCCAACGAATGAACTCTGCATGCATCTAGCCGGCCTCACTCAAGCGGTGCAGGCTCTCCAAGATGGCTACATGCAGTTGGAAGGTCAACTCCGGGATCTCTCCGCACCACCCGCATCAGGGTCCAACCCGCTTCCTGGTCACACCCTCGTCACTCTGCCTACTGAGCCGGATGTCCCCCTTCCTGAACGTTTCACCGGGGACCGCAAGAAGTTTAGGGCGTTCCGGAGTGCATGCGAATTATACTTCGCCCTTCAACCCAGCACCTTCTCCCGTGAAGCCACCAAGGTGGGACTGGCCATCTCACTGCTTCAGGATGGGCCCCAGGCCTGGGCTCACCGACTACTTGAAGAAAAGTCCCCGGCCACCACCACCCTAGCAGACTTCTTCCAGGCCATGGCACGTCTGTATGATGACCCGCACCAGACTGCTACTGCCGAAGCCACGCTCCATGCGCTCAAGCAGGGCGACCGCCCGGTGGAAGATTATGTAGCCGAATTCCGGCTCTGGAGCGCCGACACCGCCTGGGACCCCGCAGCCCTCAGTTTCCAGTTCCGGCTGGGCTTGTCCGAGTCCCTTAAGGATGAGTTCCCCCGACCTTGAGTGATCTGTTGGATCGTGTTGTGCAGATCGATCGTCGACTACGGGAGCGCAACACGGAAAGGCAGGCCACCCACCGGCGCCCAAGCCTCTCCCCCAAGGAGAGACTAAATCGTATGACCCACGATCTGTGCCTCTATTGTGGGAACCCGACCTCTCCTTGGACTACAACCCGACGTTTCCAGTTCAGGTCTTTTGTTGGTGTCCGGGGTCTCAGTTATTAACGGGCTTGACCTTGTAGTGGAGGTCCATCGACTTCACAGTACCACTCACAGTTCACCCGGCATCCTGACTAGTTTCTGTCCTGAAGAGGGAACTGTCCTATCCATGAGGATCCGGCGAACCGACCTGTCCAAGCGTGGGACACGGGCCCCCGGGGTGTTATCTCCGTGTCTAGCACCCAGTATGCTAAATCAGAGAGGAACCCCCTCTCCGAACCCGCGGCCACCCACCGGACGGAAAGGCACAACGC
>BLSH010369222.1:762423-779755 GCA_018402905.1 Glandirana rugosa | reverse complement strand
AATGTTAGAAGACGTGCGGAGGGTTAATAGCATGTAGGTGTGGTTTCCTCTGGTTCTTAGAGGAGCAGCTCTATTTAAACTTCCTGCTTCCTGTAGCAGATGCTGTCGGAACTACAGCGTATAGTGTGTTTTCCTGAGTTACCTGTATCTGTTCCTCTGTTCCTGTGACCCGGATTGTCTGACTTTGTTGATCTCTGCCTGCACCGACCCCTGGACTGTCTACGACCACTCTCTTGCCTAGCCCTCCTGTACTTTGCTTGCCCGCCCGTTGACGACCCAGCCTGAACCCGACTATCCGCCTGCTTGCTCCTCTTGTACCACACCGCCAGCCTGTTTCACGACCCAGCCTGTACGACCATTCTTCTAGTGCACAAGTGCACCAACGGACCTATACCATCACCAGTGACCCAGTCCGACCCTCGTGCCATCCTGCACTCCCAAGCCACCTGTCTACTCTACCAGGGGTTCCCGAGTCAGGGTCGTAAGGGAGGTTACCCACTGCATAAGTCAGACTCCTCCACCAGGTACGTAACACATACGAGAGGTTCCACAGGCATCTACAGGTTTTTCCCCATTTGAACTCTTGTATGGTAGACATCCCAGGGGACTGTTAGATGTTGCAAAAGAAATGTGGGAAGGAGAGGCCAGCCCGTATAGAAGCGTCATAGAGCATATCTCCTTGATGCAGGATCAAATCGCAGCTGTCCTGCCCCTTGTACAGGAACATATGGAGCGAGCCCAGGAAGCCCAGAGGAAGGTTTATAATTGGGGTGCCAAGACCCGAACTTTCAACCCCGGGGACAGAGTCCTGGTGCTGGTCCCCACTGTTGAAAGTAAATTCCTGGCCATGTGGCAGGGTCCCTTTGAGGTTATGGAAAGAGAAGGGGAAGTAAACTACAAAGTTTATCAGCCAGGAAAAAGGAAACTGGAGCAAATTTATCATGCTAATCTTTTAAAACCGTGGAAGGACAGAGAGACTTTATTGGCCGTGTCCCCTCCTCAAAAGGACAGGGTACCAATGACACCTGACACCCCCAGAACTGAATCCTTGTCCGTAGTGCAACAAAATGAGGTCAAAGAGTTTGTGAGTAAAAATAGAGACTTTTTCTCCCCTTTACCCAGACTGACCTCAGTGATCCAGCATGACATAATTATGGAACCAGGCGTTTGCATAAATGTGAAGCCCAATAGAATCCCTGAGGCTAGGCGCGAGGCAGTGGCGAAATCAAAACCATGTTAGAGTTGGGCGTGATAGAGGAGTCCCACAGTGACTGGTCGAGCCCCATAGTGCTGGTCCTGAAGTCACTATCAGGTTCTGTAATGACTTTAGAAAGTTGAATAGCGTGTCCAAGTTTAATGCATACCCGATGGCTTGGGTTGGAGAACTTATAGACCAGTTGGGATGTGCCCGATACATAACAACCCTAAACCTAACTAAGGGCTATCAGCAGATACCCCCAACAGAGTCAGCAAAGGAGAAAACTGCCTTTTCTACCCCTGAAGAATTGTTTCAGTACAAGCGGATGCCATTTGGTTTACATGGTGCCCCTGCATCATTCCAGAGAATGATGGACAAAACACTAAGACAACATCACCCCTATGCAGCAGCCTATTGGGATGATGTTGTCATCCACAGCCCTTATTGGGAATCTCATTTGCCCCGGGTACAAGCAGTAGTGGATTCCCTTCGGAGAGCGGGACTCACGGCCAACCCAAAGAAATGTGCCATAGGCTTATAAGAGGTCAAATACCTTGGCAAAAATTATTGGTCAGGGACTAGTTAAGCCGCAGAGCAATAAAATTGAGACAAACCAAAAATGGCCCCAACTGCTAACTAAAAAGCAAGTGTGTGCCTTCCTGGGGATCATGGGGTACTAGAAGCGACTCATACCCGACTTTGCCACCATTGCCGTCCCTCTAACAGATTTGACGAAAGGTGGAGGGTCGGTCATGGTGAAGTGGAATGCTGAAGCCAAAAAGGCATTCTAGAGGTTGAAGCAAGCCCTTTGTGCACAACTGGTGCTTGTGACCCCAGATTTCTTAAGGGAGTTTGTTGTGCAGACCGACGCCTCTGATGTGGGACTAGGTGCTGTACTTTCCCAGATCAGAGACGCTGAGGAGCACCCAGTTGTCTACCTGAGCAGAAAACTGAACAGGCATGAGAGAAATTATGCTATTATCGAAAAAGAATGCTAAGCTATCAAATGGGCCTCAGAGGCCCTGAAATATAATCTGTTGGGAAAACTGTTCAGGCTAGTCGCCGACCATGCCCCCTGAAGTGGATGTGTGACAACAGGGAAAAAAATAGTTGGGTGACAAGGTGGTTCCTGGCCTTACAGCCATTCAAGTTCACAATGGAGCATAGGGTGGGAAAGCTCCAAAACAATGCAGATGCCCTTTCCCAGGTGCACTGTATGGTTGGGACAGTTGCTCAACCTCAGGGACTTGAGCAGAGGGGGGATATGTGATGGTATGCAAGGTGATAGATGGACGCTATGTGTCACCTCACATACGTTCACTTGGATTGAACTAAAGCGGAGTCCGGCCCGGGTTTTCCCAGCCACCCTGGCAGAGCTGGTCCAGTCCGGATTTTGTGGTCCACTGGTGTCCACTTTCAGGTGTTGTCTAAATAAAATAGGAAGAGAGCAAAGTTTGCTCTGCCCTGGGACTCTGAGAGTGATCAGCCAGAGAAAGCTGACATGCGGAGCTTTGGCTTTTGGACTAAAGAAAAGGTTTGCAATAACTTTGTTTTGTGGGTGTCAGGGACAAGCCCTACACCGCTTAGTAAGGAATGCTGATGTTTAGTTAGAGCCGGAGAGGCAAGGATTTATTTTACTGTTTTGTTTATTTTTACTTGCAACCTTTTATCAATAAACCTGGCTGCAAGCCAGATTTTAAGAAACTGCTGTCTGAACTGTCTTCATCCCAGAGAAGCTGATCCCCACAAGAGCTAATCTAGCAGGACTTCATATTCTGACTAAAGTTCTACTTTAAAGAGGGGCCCCAGGTTTCTGCAGAAAGAATTAAAAGTCAGCAGCTACAAACCCTAAACTTGCTGACTTTATTTTTTGTTCTGTTAACTTGCTGACTTTTAATATTAGGACACTTATCTGTCCAGGAATCCAGCGGTGTCTTCACCCGAGCTGATTTTTTGATCGGCTATCAGGTGCTGTTGCCGCCATCTCCACTAAATGAAACTGGCAGTGAAGCCATATGGCTTCATAGCTGGTTGCCTACTGCGCAAGCACGAAGCGCACTGCGCTTTCTAATTGGGCCTGCTGTGGGGGGGAGGAGGAGGGGGCCGCAGCGAACTCAGACAGAAGTGGGAGCGGGTACCTGTCAAAATCAGGTTCCCGCTCCTTCCTCTGCCCCACCAGGTGCCAAATGTGACAGCGGAGGGAGGTAGGAGGCAGATAAGCGGAGCTTCCCCTTTTGGGTGGAGCTCTGCTTTAGCCCATTTAAACTGCACATATGATCTACTATGACACCAGCCATTTGATGGCTTAACAGTTTGGTTGAGGACGCAAGCAGCTGTGACAGTTATCAATCAGGGCCTGTTCTGAATGTAACAGTTTTGGAAAATGA
Source organism: Glandirana rugosa (assembly GCA_018402905.1). Classification (NCBI taxonomy): domain Eukaryota; kingdom Metazoa; phylum Chordata; class Amphibia; order Anura; family Ranidae; genus Glandirana; species Glandirana rugosa. The sequence continues at coordinate 776,170 of BLSH010369222.1, read as the reverse complement.
TTAAATTGATGGATTTCTACTTTACCCGAGCTGAATTAGTCTCCGTTCACATCCCTTGCACTACTGCAACGCACAGCACTGCACGCACCTTGTGTTGGTGTCATAGCCTGCCATCTATCCAGAGCGGCATCCAATGCATCTTGCCAACAGACCTATTTTGCAGCGCAGGATGTTGTGAATTAATGCGCTGCAAATTTTTGGGCCGTTGAATAGATCGCCTAATGTGCAAAAAATGCACAAACATTAACACAGCACACTTCAGTGGTTAGATGTGAACCTAGCCTGAATTGTGCACTCCTGTACGGAGAGCGGCGTGCGCTCGGTCACTCCTGTACGGAGAGCGGCGTGCGCTCGGTCACTCCTGTACGGAGAGCGGCGTGCGCTCGGTCACTCCTGTACAGAGAGCGGCGTGCACTCGGTCACTCCTGTATGGAGAGCGGCGTGCGTTCGGTCACTCCTGTACGGAGAGCGGCGTGCGCTCGGTCACTCCTGTACGGAGAGCGGCGTGCGCTCGGTCACTCCTGTACGGAGAGCGGCGTGCGCTCGGTCACTCCTGTACGGAGAGCGGTGTGCGCTCGGTCACTCCTGTACGGAGAGCGGCGTGCGCTCGGTCACTCCTGTACGGAGAGCGGCGTGCGCTCAGTCACTGGAGAGCAGCAATTCATCCCTAAACAGGAACGTCTCCCTATGGCGGGGTCATTGTAGGACGGGTCCCTTCACACCCCAGGACTGTACCAGAGAAGTGTACCCAACTAAAAAGTATTTATTGTGTGTGACTGACACCATATCCTAGACCCCTCCACACAGTCTGACCACACTGACTGCCTAACCTCAGCTTTCTCCGCCCACTCAGTAAAGAGAAGAAGCTGCCTCATCTAAGCCCAGCCCTCTCCTGCGACCACCAATCAACCGGCGCGACGTCAGCGGAAGCCGTTCCCATGTGCACTCTGTCAGCTTCCGGAGTGGCTAGGAAGAAGGAGGTAGGTTGATATGAGTAGTGTAGTGCGGTGGGAGGCGGTGTAGTGCACAGCTTGCGGCAGAGACTGGGAGCCAGGCTGATGTGACGAGCTGTGTACATGTGAGGGTGTCCGGGGAGGACAGCGCCGTGTGTGCATCACTTATCCCGTCCCGCCGTTAGCAGGGAAACAGAGAGAGTCACGGGCGTTCCTCTTAGGAAGAGGCGATTTCATGATGCCCGTCTGCTCTGTGACTGACACTCCTGTTGTGCGGACAGAAGAAAGCTCTCCAAAACAAGGGAGATCCTAATATTTGTCCCTGGAACACAGAGCTGTGATGGAGTTTGGGCTGTGCTTTATTATTATACAGTACAGGATTTATATGGTGCTAACAGCTATAACAATATGAAGAGCCAGTGGCTGCCCGTCCATATGGGGCGCTGCCCCCTTAACCACTTCAGCCCCGGAAGGATTTCCCCCTTTAGGACCGGAGCTCTTTTTGCGATTCGGCGCTGCATATTTTTAACTGACAATTGCGCGGTCATGCGGCGTTGTACCCAAACAAAATTTGCGTCCTTTTTTTCCCACAAATAGAGCTTTCTTTTGGTGGTATTTGATCACCGCTGCGTCATTTCTGATCGCCGCTATAAACAAAAGAAGAGCGACAATTTTGCAAAAAAAACCCAAATTTCTTACTTTTTGCTAAAATACAAATCCCAAAAAAATATATAAAAAAACATTTTTTTTCATCGGTTTTGGCCGATTTATATTCTTCCTCATATTTGTGATTAAAAAAATCGCAATCGGCGTTTATTGATTGGTTTGCACAAAAGTCGCGTTTACGGATGATGATAATTCATTTCTGGGTTTTTTATTTTTTACTAGTAATGGCGGCGATCTGCGATTTTTAGCGGTACTGCGATATTGCAGCGGACATGTCGGAACATTTTGACACTTTTTTGGGACCATTGGCATTTATACAGCGATCAGTGCTATAAAAATGCACTGATTACTGTGTAAATGCCATTGGCAGTGAAGGGGTTAACCTGCAGGGGGGCGCTCTAAGGGTTAACTGTGTTCCCTGGGCGTGTTCTAACTGTATGGGGGACTGCCTATCTGGGGAAGGGAAGCGATCACAGCTTCCATGTATAGGAAGGCTGTGATCACAGCCCTTCCCCCTCTCACAGAACGGAGGTCCGTGTTTACATACACGGACCTCCGTTCCTTCACTCTGGGGGGGGCATAGCGGGTGTCCGAAGGAGATCGAATCCGCCGCACCTGCTCCCTGGCCCTCCCCGGACACAGTGGGCGCGCCTCCGGCGGCACACGCGCGCTCACTGGGCTCGAACTCGCGGCCGCCGTCATATGAAGGCGATCCGTGCAATAGAGCCACCACGTCGCCGTCAAATGCCGATCAGCGGTCGGCAAGCGGTTAATCCATGCACCCGGCCCCTAATCTGTATGAAGCGCGCCGGACGCATGGATTGCAATGGGTTTTTTAGAAGCATGTGATTAGAACCTGAGGCTCTAATTGGCTTCAAAAAAAAAAGGGTGGGCTTATTTTCATCTGTTTTTCTTTAAATTTGTTTAACAGAAGAAGCAGGGGGTTGAGACAAATCATTATTACTTATAGGGATCAACATTTATTTATGTAAATACTTTATTCCAAAAGGAAACATAACATTGTGCTTAAAGCGGACCTAAACCCATCAATTTAACAGCTTCCAAAAGCAGTTATATTCCCGGAATGCCTGGATGCTAACTGTCACATTGGATGTGTTCTTAACCAAACTGTCACACCATCAAATGGCCAATGTCATAGCTGATCACATGTGCAGCACCATGGCAGTTGCAGATCAAACAGAAGCAGCTTTTTTGGCTGTTAATGATAGCAGGGCTTAGTTCTTACCCCCCTTCCTGCCCAGACCAATTTTCAGCGCTGTTGCATTTTGACAATTGCGCGGTCATGCTACACTGTACCCAAATTACATTTTTATCATTTTATTCCCACAAATAGAGCTTTCTTTTGGTGGTATTTGATCACCTCTACAGTTTTTTTATTTTTTGCGCTACTAAAAAAAAAAAAAATCTTTGTTTCTGTCACAAAACTTTGTAAATAAGTACATTTTCTCCAGCACTGATGAGGCAGTACTGATTGACACTGTTGAGGCGGCACTGATGATGAGACCCTTATATGCAGCACTGATAGGTGGGCACTGATAAGTAGCGCTGTTAGGGAGGCACTGGCGGGCTTCACATATGGGCACAGTTCCATTCCTATAGTGCACTGTATGCCCCTTACCTGGTGGGCTCCTTGGGGATAATAAACTATCAGCGCAGACCCCCCCCCCCCCCCATCAGGAGAGCCGCCGATCGGCTCTCCTCTACTCACATCTGCAGACGCAGGTAGAGGAAAAGCCCATACACGGCTCTTCCTGTTTACACTGTGACCAGCCGTGATTGGTCACGGCCGATCACATGGTAAAGAGCTCTTTACCAAGATCGGTAGTGCGGTGGGTCAGACTGACACACAGCACCACTGATTGGCTCGATGTGCGCCCCTGGGTTATCCTAAAAGACGTCATATGATGTCCGGTCAGGATAACTGAACCACCGCCCGGCCCTCATTTGTCTATAGGCCAAATGGGAAGTGGTTAAAATGTGTTGTCTGGAGTTCAGTTTTGATTTGTTAGTTGAGTCCCTCTAAATCTGCTAGTACATCTAAGGCCCCTTTCACACATGCAAACTGTTTGTCCGTCCCAACAGATGGCTGGTGTTGCATCTGATCACATGTTCAGCAATGTGGCAGTTGCAGATCAAACAGAAGCAGATTCATTTGCTGTAAAGGATAGAAGGGTTTAATTCCACTTTAAGGCTGTCAGCAGATCGGCCTCTACAAATTCAGCAGTGGCAAAAAAGAGAGGGCAACTGTGCAGAGCATGGTGAGACAGTGTATTACTGGATTTTAAACACTATAGACACTTATTTTTAATCTTTTACATAGCTATTCCTGCAAAAGGGGCCAGGCTGAACAGATCTAGCAAGACTTACTTTTATGACCAAAGTTCCAGTTTAAGGATTGGTAAAATGCAATATATTAAAAACGTGCTTTGGGATTTAATACACCTCTAGTGTTACAGCCCTGGGTACTTTTGCATTCTGTTGTGTTTTCCCTATGCATAACAGTCCTTACCTGTGAAAGGCATATTAGATGAAGTCATGAAGAAGTTTTCAATTTCTTTAGGGATGTTCCATCAAAGAACTAAAATATCTATTAAGCTGCTGCCACCTTGTGGCCAAAAAGGAGGATTTATGTAGTAAATGTAAACCATAGCAATCAACCCATTTGCCCCTTTTTGGTCTTTTATAGTAGAGCGCCAAGCATTTTTTTAACCACTTGCCGACCGCCTTGCATCATTTTACTGCTGCAGAGTGGCACTGTAGTGCGAATCGCCGTATATGAACAGCGGCTCACTCTTGCACGCCAGTAGATGGGAGCTCGCCCCTGGCAGTGCGCTCTCGTGCCCGTCGCACTCTGCAGCAGTGTGGCCACAGGTTGGGCGGACTCTATGTCCACTGGCTACTCGCGGTTGCCTGGCAGAGAAGGAAAAGGGGGAAACGCTGATGTAAACACAGCGGTTCCCCACTCTGTCAGGCGGCATAACAAAGATCTACTGATCCCTGTCACTGGGATCAGTTAGATCTCTTATCTTATGCTCCTTACAGCCCAGCCCCCTCAAAGTTAGAATACGCCTAGGGAACCCAGTTAACCCCTAAATCGCCCCCGGCAGGTTAACCCTTCACTGCCAATGACATTTACACAGTAATCAGTGGATATTTAAATTTATGATTGCTGTATAAATGTCATTGGTCCCAAAAAAGTGTCATAAATGTCCGACATGTCCGCTGCAATATCACAGTCCCAATAAAAATCGCCGCCATTACTAGTAAAAATAAAAAAAATAGTAAAAAGGCCATAAATGAATTCTCATGGTGTGTAAACGAGGCAAATTTAACGCAAACCAATCAATAAACGCAGATCGCGATTTTTTTTTTTTACCACAAATATGAGGAGGTATATATATCGGCCAAAACTGATGAATAAATTTGTTATATATATATATATTTTTTTTTTTTTTATTTTAGCAAAAAGTAAGAAATATTGTTTTTTTTTTGCTAAATTGTTGCCCTTTTATTGTTTATAGCGATGTTCATCAATAACGTAGAGGTGATCAAATACCACCAAGAGAAAGCTCTATTTGTGGGGGAAAAAAGGACAAAATTTTGTTTGGGTACAACGTCACACGACCGCGCAATTGTCATTTAAAGCGATGCAGTGCTGAATGGCAAAAAGTGCTCTGGTCCTAATGTGGGAAATCTTTCCGGTCCTTAAATGGTTAAAAAAAAAAAAATCACCTCCCCTATAGAGCTGCACGATTTTGGCCAAAATGAGAATCAAAATTTTATTTGCTTAGAATAAAGATCACAATTCTCTCACGATTCTGCAGGGTGACATCTTACATATACCAAAAAAATTGGGCTAACGGCACTGTTTTTAGTTTTTTGTTTTCTTGAAAGTGTAATTTTTCCCAAAAAATTGCGTTTGAAAGACCGCTGCGCAAATAATGTGACATAAAATATTGCAACAACCACCTTTTTATTCTCTAGGGTCTCTGCTAAAAAATATATATAAAGTTTAGGGGTTCTAAGTAATTTTCTAGCAGAAAATACTGGATTTTTACTTCTAAGCAACAAATGTCAGAAACGATTTAGTCTTTAAATGGTTAAACTGAATTCTTCTGTACACGGGAGTTCATTCCTTTGATAACTAGAAACATTGTATCTCTTTGCTTCTTTTATCAGTAATGATCTCAGACTTGGCAGTCTGCCCAGATAGGAGAGACTCAAGTCGCTCTGAGTCGCCCCGCAAGTTGGATCGTAAAGTGTCCCTGAAGCATGTCTGTTTCCATTAACTGCACTGAAAATCGCGGTAATGCGTGATGGAGATCGCAGGGGGTTGAATCGAGATGATGATTTTATTACGATTAATCGTGAAGCTCTACTCCCCTATTATTGGAAAACAAAAAACATATTATTAAGTTCTGCTTAGCTTCTCCAGGCTCCATTGCTGTCCCCAGCTTCCTGGGGTGGTAAAAAGCTGCAGCTCTGCTTTAAAAATACAATTGGAAGCATTTTGTTATATCTGTCAAAGTAGAGCTTTACCCAAACAGTTTGATAATAACTAAAGTGATTGTAAAGGCTTGCTTTTTTAAAAAAAAATTTAAATAACAAACATGTTATTCTTACCTCCTCTGTGCAGTTAAATTTGCACAGAGCAGCCCGGATCCTCCTCTTTTCAGACCCATCTTCTGCTCTCCTGGCCCCTCCCTCTGGTGGGTGGTCCCTCAGCCAGGAGCTTTCTATGGGGGGCACCCGAGCTGAGTCAGAGCTCCGTGTATCCATTCAGACACCGGAGCCCTGTCCCTGCCCCCTCTCACCTGATTGGCTGACTGATTTTGATTGACAGCCGCCAATAGTGCTGCTGCTGTTTCTCAGCCAATCAGGAGGAGTTTCTGGGATAGCTAAGCCATTTGTGGACATCACTGCAGAGAGAAGGGCTTCAGGTAAGTGATTAGGGGGTGCTGGGGAGGCTGCCACACACAGGTTTTTTTTTTATCTTAATGCACAGAATGCATTAAGATAAAAAAAAACTTCTGTCTTTACAACCCCTTTAATGTTCTTTAACAAAAGAACATACAATCCACATTAATAATTATGCTACCAAAGTTAGTGTGTGCTGTAAATTACCTCCAGCATTGCTTCTGTTTTTTCTTGCTGGAGGCCGCCATTTTGTTGAAGCCCAGCGCAGACACTCTCCCACTCTTGGTCTCAAGCTGTCTCACTTCAGTTAAAATATTTACAGTTCCAGCCTTGATTGTATATTTTGCCAAAAGTTAGAGGAAGGCTGACAGAAGCTTAAAGCGGTTGTCAAGGCTGGCAAAAAAAAAAAAAACATCTGCAAGACAAAAGCATAATGAGCTAGTATGCATCGCATACTAGTTCATTATGAAACACTTACCTTAGATCGATGCTGTTGCAGCGGTCATCGCTGTGACCGCCGTCATGTTGTCTTTGTCTTCTTCCGTGATTGCGGGCTCTGGCCAATCACAGCGCGGGCGCCTGTGCTGTGATTGGCTGGAGCCGCTCTGACGTCACTCCTGCGCATGCATGAGGTAGTGGCCGGTTACGGCACATTAACTGAAGAAACGGCACCCTGGGGCTGATTCTTCAGTGTGCATGTGCCGATAACGGCAATATCTCCTAAACGGTGCAAGTTTAGGAGATATTTTCGGGATCTACAGATAAGCCTTATTATAGCCTTACCTGTAGTTTAAAGAGGTTGTCATGATTTGACAGCCACTTTAACTGTGCTGAAGTTCATAGGCTGCCTAAGGGAAATATCCGGGAGATAAGAGAAGACACAATCTTTGCAAGTTTAACTTTTTTTGTGTCTCCATAGCAGCTGCGTTTGTCTTGTCGCCTTTCTCTCCCTAATCTGTGTTTCATTATTAGTTTGTGTCATTTTTGTTGCTTTCTTTCCCCTTCAGCAACAGTAAATCTTAAAGCTGTGAGCTGATCAGCCTCTAGTGGCACAGTGCTGAGAATAGAGCGCAACTGAGCATGTGCAGAGCAGGGTGACACCGCATATTACTGGATTTTAAACACTCATTTTGAATGTTTTACATAGCTATACCTGCAAAAGGGGCCAGCCTTAAGTGATCTATCAGAACTTCATTTTCTGACTAAAGTTCCACTTTAAATGGAAAAAAAAAAAATACCTGTTGATCATGTCAGTAATTCCGAGCTGTACTGTGCTCCATTCCTGCATTATCAAAAGAAGTTAAATTGGCTTTCCAAGTTATCGTGGGACTATAGAATAGTTAGTGTCTGTTGGTAGAGAGTAGGATAGGGTAGGGAGAGTGTTCAACCACTTGCCCGCTCGCAATGTGCTGTGAACGGGCGGCCCACACAAGCAAAGCAACGTACCAGTATGTCACTGCCTGCTTCTGAGTTTAGGGCGCATCCCTCACCCGCTGTGATTGTACACAGCCGGCATCTGTCAGTATGTCCCAGCCAATGATTCACTCCCAGGATCTGCTGATTGGCTGTGTTGAGAAACTTGGCAGGGATGAGAAACATGGAGATCTAGTGATGAAAGCAGCACACATAACACTTTGTTAGGTAAATGTTTAACCCCTTGATTGCCCTAGATGTTAACCCCTTCCTGCCTAATGTCAGTGCAATGACAGTGTATAATACTCCTGATCACTGTATTGTCACTTGTGATGTCAGTCGCAGTCTGTTCCCCCCCAGTCTCAGCTGGTGTCAGACTTCCCTCCACACTGTTGCTGATCACTGCCATCATTAGTATAAACATTAATAAAAACTTCAGTATCTATTACATGGTTTGTAGGCGCGTTAACTTTCATGCAAACCAATCAATATACACTTATTGGGATTTTTTTGATCAAAGACACGTAGCAGAATACATTTTGGACAAAATTTATGAAGACATTAGATTTTTTTATTTATTGGATATGTTTTGTAGCTGAAAGTAGAAAATATATATTTTCCTTTTTTCAAAATTTTCGGTCTTATTTCATTTATATTGCAAAAAAAGATTTAAAAAAACCCAGTGGTGATCAAATACCAGGAAAAGAAAGCTCAATTTGTGTGAAAACAAATGATATAAATTTTGTTTGGGTACAGCATTGCATGACTGCAAGATTACCAGTTTAAATAGAACAGTGCTAAATCGAAAAAAATGGCCTGGTTATGAAGGGGGTAAAATTCTCCGGAGGTTCAAGTGGATAAGTAGTTTAGAAAAGACAACTGGCAGGGACTGATGCCACTAAAATTATGTGGGACCTGAGTGCATTTCTGGCAGATCAGCAGGTGTTTTTCTGTACATGCACATTTCCCCATCTTTTATCCTTTTAAGGAACCTGCATGTATTGCAATGACTTACTGCATATGTTTTTTTTCTTTGTTTTTATTTTGGTCTGGAAAATTATAGCTGCTGGCTGCTCCTTCCAACATGTCCTCCAAAAGTCTTGTGAACACCGACGTCCAGAAGGGCAGTTTGGAAACAGGTTGTGTACCCAGGCATGACAGCGAAGATGAATATGAGGAGGAGGTAAGAGATGAACAGTTGCACTGGTTATATTTAAAAAAAACATTAAACATTAAGGCTTCATGCACACAGGACGTTAAAAAAACATCAGTAGCTTATCATTCATTTTTTTCAGCTTTTACCAGCATTATAATACCGCAGTTTTTTTGCGTTTTTAAAGGGTCAGCATTTGTTTTTTTTTTCCCAATGGATCTAAAACGTCCAAAAACATTGGGGATTGACGTTTTTGGGCGTTAGAGTGTTTTTACAGCTGAAAAACTTCTCTCAGAACCCTCTGGTCTTGGTTTTTTTTTTACAGCTCAAAAACGCCACTGCTAAAAACAGTTGATTACAGCCTGTGTGTACATGAACACATAGGGTAACATGATGGAGGGTTTATTGACTGTAGAAAAAAATGTCTGCAGCTAAAAACAGCTGCTGTAAAACAGTCAAAAACGTCCTGTGTGCATGAGGCCTTAGGCTTCATGCACACAGGACTTAAAAAAAAAAAACGTACAAAAACGTCAGTAGCTTATCAGAGATGTTTTTAGCTTTTACCAGCGTTGTATTACCGCCGTTTTTTCGCGTTTTTAAAGGGCCAGCTTTTTTTGGGGTTTTTTTTTCAATTGGTCTAGTCCTTCGGTATTGACGTTTTTGAGCGTTTGAATGTTTTTACAGCTGAAAAACGTCCAAAAGAACCCTCAGGTCTTTTTACAGCTCAAAAACGTCACTACTAAAAACAGTTGATAACAGCCTATGTGTGGATGAACACATAGGAGATAACATGTTGGAGGGTTTATTGACTGTAGAAAAAAACGTCTGCAGCTAAAAACAGCTCCTGTAAAACAGTCAAAAAACGTCCTGTGTGCATGAGGCCTTAAAGTAAAGTGAATTTGTCTTATGCAATACTACAGTTCTAGAATAAAGCAAAACTTTTGTTGCCCTGCAGTATCATACTTGAAATGCTTTAACGACTTCTTATTGGCCTGCAAGCTTCTTTGCAGCTCTCAAGATCCACCATTGAAATATTATATAGTACTTTGGAAGTGTGGATTTTTTAATCATTGCCATTCATGCACATGAGAGAAACACACAAAGTTGTTGACATTCTGAAAATAATTGCCTTTAGTTTCAGTACTTTGAGTAACTAAACTGCAATAGGCATGTAGGGCATGAAGTAATACCTCCTTAATTGCTTACTTGTTGCAGTTTAGGTCCCATTTACTATTTTGCTGTGCAGTAATACACATTGACATTCATTGTGTTAACGTGGATGTAAACTCGATTCATGAAATTTGGGCTGGGCACATATATCTGTAGTGTTTTCTTATCTCTATTAAAAGCACTAAGTCCCGTGGATTTCTCCTGCTCCGTTCTTCTGTTATCAGCATGATAACTTCTGACAAGTTCTCCATCAACTGAGATAAAACCAGGCTGAATTTTGTGTTGGGGAGGTTGCTATAAATAGATTTGCAGAGAGCTAAACGATTGACAAAACAGCTCTGAGATTCTCTGCCTATGTGCAGTGGAGGTGTGTGCCTTTCTTCCAATCAGCTGTCTTGGCTGTATGCCCAGACTTAACACTCAGTGCAGAAAAAGAAGAGAAAATCTCTAACACAATGTGTGCACTTTCTAAAGAATATATAAAGCTGAAGACAGCAGATATACACGTAAAACGTATGCAGGGAGATTTGTTTAATATCTGTATCATCTGAGGCTGTTCACTTTACTGGGTATATGTGAGGGTTTACATCCTCTTTAAGGCAGGCCATTGATATCTATGAGCTGCCAGTGCATCAACCATCCTGAAAATTGGATGTCCTACAAAATGTTATAATGCAGGACAAAACTATGGTGCGTTGTGGTGTATTGCAGTTTGGTGCAACACATGGTGTTGGGGTGCCTTTCAGAATAAATAGAAACACATGTGACATTCTTTACTGCAGCACATTTGTCTAAATGGTCCCTTAATGACTTATAAAGTAAGTATGCCTGGTAGTATTTTCAGAAAAATGGCAGTACCCACATTTCACTCATGACCAGTTTGCTTATAAATACAATTTATAATGGCACAGGGAATGACAACTACATCCATTGCTGATTTCCTGACCAATAGTATAATTTGCATTGCTATGTGTTTCAGTGTTTTCTTAGTCAGTAATTAAGAACCAGAATGCAGCATGTAAAGTCTGTCGGTTGGAAGCTGGGACCATATTGAGTTTGTATGACAACTAGTATCTTCAAAAAGAGATGCTGTTTTCTTTGAATAATTGTTGTATTTTAGCTGTTATATAGATAATGATTTAAAATAAAGCTTTCATGTTCTTTTTTTCAGGAGCATTTGGTATCAGTGGAGTTAACAGGAATTATAGATTCAGACATTTTGGAAAAATGCAACAACAAATGTAAAATTTTGGTAAGATTCTTGTGGGCTAGACAAAAGTGTGTCTAAATCATCGTAAATTAATGAGTGTATTTGCTCTTAAAAGAGGATTTTGTTTAACTTTAATAAAATAATTTGTTTTTATTTTATCAATTATCTACCTACATAGTGCATAAACAGAAAAAAAATTAAATCACATCTGTATATGATGTGTCAACCTTTTGCCTTTAAAGCAGCATCAGTCAAGCTAACATTGCACACAGTTAAAGATTTTGCAGGCATATGGTCCATTACATGGTTTTAAGATTTATGCTAAACAAGTATTACTGATCAGCAAGATAACCTGTAGGATAAATAAAATCATTAAATTATCCGCTTTTGACTATAGGCCAGACGGGAGCTCTCTCGTTCTGCGTATAACGTCTTCCCCAGAACGCGCCCCACGGGTCGTGTTGCAGCAAAATCTATCATCCGCTGTGTCCACCAGACCTAGTGGATGACAGATCAGTGTACCAGCCCGCTGTCAGTACCATGTGATTGCTGGGACCAATCACAGCAGATCACATGACAATTGTACACAATGGATGGCTTTCATTCATGTCATTTATTGTGTACTATTGTGTTGATCCCTGTGATTTTTCACAGTGATCACATAGTACAGACAGGGCCAATCACAGCCCATCTGTACTTGGTGATTTAACTGTGGCCAATCACAGCTAATCACAATAGTAAATACTCAAAGAATTGATTTCATTAAGTAAAAATGGCTGTGATATTTACAGTTATAGGCAGTAATAGTGTGCAAAAAAATATATCCCAATCACCTCCCCAGAGTAGTTCAGTGTTACTCTAGTCATAGTATGCAAAAAAAAAATAAATGTTTAAACATTTTGTTTTTTTCATACTGTCATCAGTCAGTGTCCCTGATCACTGCCACACCAGTTATACGATAAAGCAGTACTGCACTGGTAATGGTAAGTAAAAAAAAAAAATGTGAAAAAAACAAAAAATTACAACTTCAAAAAACTCGCCATGCCTCTTACTAAATAGTTTAGACTGTCTACTTTCCAAAAAGGGGTCATTTGGGGGATATTTGTACTGTCCTGGCAGTTTCAGGCCTCAAGAAATGGGATTGATCAATTTTCATATATACAGTATAATATATATCTATATCATAGTTTGTGAACTCTATAATTTCCTACAGACTAAATAATAAACACTGATTAGGGTAATTTTCACCAAAGAAATGTAGCAGACTACATTTTGGGGTAAATTTGTATGAAGAGCGATTTATTTATTTGCAAAATTTTATAATGGAAACAAAACCGTAGTTTCTTTTTTTTTTTCAAAATTACCGTTTTTTTGTTTTTTTTTTTAGTTTATTTAGCAAGAAATTAAGAACCCAGTTGTTTATAGCTTGAGCCTCTTGGTAAATTAAAGCTTAAAAGGCAGAAGGTTTTTTTATCTTAATGCATTAAGATAAAAAGCTTTCTGTGTGCAGCAACCCCACTCCTAATACTTATCTGAGCCCATCTAGAGCCAGCAATGTTGTAGGATTGGCTTGGCTGCCCGGGACTTCTTTCCTCATTGGCTGAGACAGCGTCGCGTCGCCATTGGCTGCCAATCAGGAGAGAAAGTGGGCGAGGCCACAGCTCCATGTCTGAATGGACATAGGGAGCTGTGACTCGGCTCGGCTGCCCCCATAGCAAGCTGCTTGCTGTGGGGGCACTCGGCAGCAGGGAGGGGCCAGGAGCAAATCCACTGCACAGGGCAGGTAAGTAGAACATGTTTGTTATTTTAGCTACTCAAACTACACTTTACAATCACTTTAACCAGTTAACAACCGCCCCATAGACAATTGACGTCTACAGGGCGGTTGCTTAATTCTGGGAGGACGTCTATTGACGTCCTCCCAGAATCGCGGTTCCCGCGCGCCCCCTGGGGCGCGCACACGGGAACATCCGTGACCGTCGGGTCCGGGGGACCCGACTGATCACGGATTGTGGTGAATGGCCGCTGTGCGCGGCCTTTCACCACGTGATCGCGCCGTCAAATGACGGCGTGATCACATGTAAACAAGCCGGCGGAAGCTCCGGCTTGTCTCTCCTCTCCGCACCGATCGCTGCAGTGTGAGAGGAGAGAGGGGGGAGAGAGGAGGTGCTGCAGCGCTGTGGGCGATGTGTAATGCCCACAGCGCTGCCAGGTCACAAATACACCCCCCCACCATCTATTTAC
>BLSH010369222.1:700277-715470 GCA_018402905.1 Glandirana rugosa | reverse complement strand
GCAGGGCTGCTGTTAGAAACCATGGGGCCCCATAAAGCCAAACTTAATCACAGTCTACTATGCTACCGTTATGAAAGAACACAGGGAGTGATCGGTACTAATCACTCATTGTGTGCATTCAAAAAAGGAAGGGGCTGGTAAATGTGCCATATTTAGCAGAGCCTTCTCCCACTCTCCAGCCTGAAGGATCCTACTGTAAGCTTGCAGCTGCCTGCAGGAAGGAGTTTGGGTCTCATTTTATTTAAGCCTGCAGGAAGGAGAGGAGGGAAGCTGGAATCACTGTAAGGGCAGAGGGGCCTAGGGCGAGGAGGAAATGTATGGCGTAAGGCTCGACTCACACCTATGCATTTTGCTTTTCAGCGGTTTTGCAGTGCTTTTTGTTGTGCTTTCCGCATTTTTTACAGCGATTTTGCCGCAGTTTGCATTTTGCATATACTTTTTTTTTTTGGGGGGGGGGGGGGATTTTGTTGCTAGGTAGATTTAAAAATGCAAACCCTGGCAAAATCGCGGTAAAAACGTATCAAAAACGCAGCACTTGCGTTTTTCTTGCATGCCCATTGAAGTCTATTACATGCAAAACGCTGCATTTCGCGGGAAAAAAAGTCCCCAACCCTTTCCAAAAACGCAGAGGCACAAAAATGCATTGATGTGAGCATGTTCCATAGGAACCCATGTTAAAAAAATTCCCTGCATTTCTGCAAAATGCATCAAAAAACGCATTTGTGTGAATGGAGCCTAATAAGAGGAAGCAACACTGAAATAATAAACACGTGATTCAAACCTAAACCAACATTTTAAAAATATTAATGAAAATCATATGTGTTAACAGTGACACCAAACTTATTTAGTGACAAACATAAAATGACACCAGTTAAGAAGGGGGGGTAGGTGTGACTTTACATGAGGCAGTTTATATTTATTGGTACATATACACATGTTAAGTCATATCTAAATACAGTGAATAAATAGTATTGTTCATTAGTAACACGTGGTACATATATATATATATATATATATATATATATATATATATATATATACACACACATATCGCTACACCACAGTAGTGTGGGTGCTGTTGGTGGGTAACCTAAATCTCTGTAAGTGATATAAAAAAGTCCATAATAAATCATGATTGTAAAAGCAAGTATGATCAGATGGTAGTGATAACGTAGCATCGTAAGGCTCTACGCGTTTCATGGGTTATTTCCACTCAAGAGGAGCTGATGCGGGGTACATATACTTTTATCTGCAAAAAAGTGCATATACAGTGTCTCACAAAAGTGAGTACATCCCTTATATATATATATATTTTTTTTTATTATGTCTTTTTATGTGCCAACACTGAAAAAATGACACTTTGCTACAATGTAAAGTAGTGAGTGTACAGCTTGTATAACAGTGTATACAATGATATAATAAGGACAGAGCCCAAAGCATGGTGTCAGTAATAGTGAATCCAGGTGAGGAATCAAAGTAGATAATAACATATAAATTAAAACATGTAGCTCTCACCAAAGGAATAAACGGTAGGAAAAAAGCACCAAGAAAAACCATTGAAACAAAACAGCCAAAGTGAACAGTGTAGCCAAGTGATACCTTGCACAAACTAAAATGTGACAAAAATAGGTAATCCATAAGAGCCCATCAATAAGGGCATTTGAAAACAAAGATAAAAAAAAAGATCATCAATCCGCAATCCAGTCAACATATAAGTGTCCCCGCATTCCCTATATTCAGTGCTTCCACCACCGAGTGACCAGTGTTGCCACAAACTGTCAGTAAATTTACTGGCGGTTGGCAACACCGCGGGTAACACCAGATAAATGAGCCTCTTACTGGATCCACTGGACCATCTTATAAATGGCCAAACTTGCTTATTAGTTTCCTTTAACCAGGGTAATTCCAAATGCCAGGTGCATATCCAGTCATGAACGCTCCATCTCTGATGTCAGCAGATCAATTATGTTGGTGATTTCTAGAATCTTCTGCTCTTTATTTTCCTTGGGTTTCAGAGAGTGGGGTGAAGGCACTCCTCTGTTGCCAGGGATCTATCAGCTTGTTCAGTTAGGCTACATTCGCATGGGCATTTAGCCACGGTGTAAATCCCAGTGGAGGAATCTACTAATTCCTGCTGCTGGGTTTGATAGTTGTGAGGGGATGGCTGTGGCCACCAAGCCCATATATTATAATGACAGGTTGTCAGCAGCCGCAGCTAAGTGTGACTGTTCACACAGCCAGCGATTATCTGCGGTGATTACTGGTGGATGCACTGCTGCCGCTGACAGCCTGTCATTGCAGTGTACAGGCTCAGCAGCTACAACTATCTGCTCACAGCTGTCAAACCAGCAGCAGGAATTGGGATTCCTATTGCTGGGAATCACATTGTGGCTAAACCCCTGTGTGAATGCAGTGTTACACCCAAAGTCTGATGTTTTTCAAAAGAACAAGTTCTTTTGCAGATGTAGAAGTTAGAGGGATGAGACAAACTGTTTAACATTGACAAGGGGGGCTTACATTGATCAGCTTTTATTTATGTATGTAAAACCGTAATCCCAAAAGAAGAAAAACTGTAGCTGTAAATTCTTATAAAGTGTTAGCTGGAGTTTGGCTTCAATTTGTTGGTGTATCTAAAACTGCTAGTCCATCTAATACTCCCCTTCGCCCAGACTGACGATGCTTCTGTCCAAAGATGTCCCTGTGTTCCTTCATCCAGAGTGTACGCCACGGTGGCGGTGGTCAGATTCACCTTTCAGGGGAATTCAGGCGCTCTATCCACCTAAACTGGGCCAAAGTTGTGTCTTACACTGCAGGGATACCTTGTGTTTACAGACTTTGTGTATAGACCCTCCTATATAGGTAAAGAATGGGTGTTTGTACACCATTATTTACTATAAATGCATACAACTGATTGGAAGTCATATATTAAATTTAACCGAATACGGCGCTATCCCAATCACTTTCATCAAGATTTTCTTGAATAAATCCCACTATATCTTTCCTATTCTGAGCCTAGTCACCGTCCTTGATCCCCTGTGTCCACCCCCCTGATTGTACTTTCTGGGTTGCAGACAGCTGCATAAATTCAGGCCTACAAATTTATGGTCCTGAAGAAGCTCACAGCGAAATGCGTTGACCAACCACAGAATCGAGACATATGCTTGTACAGTTTTGGTATCGTAAGCTGCAAGCAACAAACACAAATGGGAAAGATAAAAACACTTAATTTTAAGAGAGCAAATTTTACAAAGATGAGGGCTGCTCTCCAGGACATTGACTGGGAGGGAATATTAGCGTATATAATATATAATATAAATGCGTTGACCAACCACAGAATCGAGACATATGCTTGTACAGTTTTGGTATTATGTATCGTTCACGTGTACTGTTGTCGATCCCATTATTGTGGGCTGCCTTTACCTTCTTTTTGTGGGGAAATGCATACATAGATTCCCCAAAAATATGTAAATATTTTTTAACAAATCATCTGTTTTTATGCATTTTCAATAAATTATATTTTTATACAATTCTGAAAGCAATTGGTTCCAACATATTTTAGTTAGGGGTATCCGAGTAAAGGGGGCTGAATACAAATGGAGGTGAAGAGAATCAGAAGGGATGCTGTGCATTGTTTATAATTCAAACACCTAAACTATGTACGTTACACATATCTGACTTTCACACTCTGTACATTACACACCTGACCCCTGTACTATTTACCCCCCCAGGACCTCTGCACTATGCATGTTACATATTTCCTACTCCTGCACTCTGTACGTAGCCTCAAGTTTCAAGCCCCTCTGACTATTAGCGCAATTTTTCCATACCTACCATTCACTGTGGCATGCTACACGCACCACTTCACTGCTCCACCCCTCTATTCCATCCCTGCTGTTAAGTACCTGGGGGGGTGAGCCAGATGGTAGAGGGAGACCTCTCCTACAACTCCGGCTTACGGACCGCTGGGAGTGATACAGCGGCCACGGAAGCACAGCGGGGTAAGAGTGCCTGATCAGTCCCGGAGACAGCTGGGCCTGATGCTGATACAGTCTGGCCGGACAGCAGAACAGGATGCTGATGCAGACTGGCAGGACAGCAGAGCAGGATGCTGATGCAGACTGGCAGGACAGCAGAGCAGGATGCTGATGCAGACTGGCTGGACAGCAGAACACGATGCTGATGCAGACTGGCTGGACAGCGGAGCAGGGTGCTGATGCATACTGGCTGGACAGAGGAGCAGGATGTTGATGCAGACTGGCTGGACAGCAGAGCCGGATGCTGATGCAGACTGGCTGGACAGCATAGCAGGGTCAGGCAGGCCGGGTTGGCAAAGGTCGGACAATAGCAGGGAGAGGGAGAAGGCAGAGGCAGGTCACGAGGCAATCCGGGGTCCGGGCAGGCAGCAGACAAGCAGAGAAGAGGGACAACCTGGGTCAAGGTCACAAGCAAACGGGTACAGGAACACAGGTAACAGGGTGCAGAAGCTGCAGACCAAACAGCAAAGTGACAGTGTGGCGCCTTTGGCGCCAACGATCGTTCGCATTGATGCGCGAGTGCGCATGCGCATGCTCCGGAGCGCACGGATCATTCCGTTGGCTTCCTGACACCTACTCTGCCCTCATGTATTCTTATTTTTAAAAGTTCCTGGGTATGACGATCTATGTTTACACCAGTACATCTGCATACAGCCATTCACTTGTATTGGCAGCTGTACGCAGCACTTGCAGCTCCCGGGGTGACAGGAAGCACTGGGGATTTTGCACTTGAGGAGTTTCAACTAATAAACATCCACGTGCATGAGGCCTTACAGGTTTTCTTTGAAGGGAACCTGTAATGGGAAAAATGTGTGCATCCATAGCTAGCATCCTAAAATGCCAGTTGTTGCGCTATTTCATTGGGGCTAGTAACTGACCCATAAAAAATAGATCTGCATTCTTGTTATGGATGGATGACTTGGAAAGTCTTGAATCCAGAAGATAGCAAGACAGAATTTTTTAGTTAAAAAAAGGCATACTTTTATGTTATTGGCAGAAGTAAATTGCTGCTGGTCCTTAGCTGTAGGGTGGTTATGGGAAACACTAATGTGGGTCATGTAGAACACGGAAAAAGTGATGTGAAAATGCAGGCTTTTAAATAATGCTTTTTCATTTTAATATCTAATATACTTTAAAACTGTAATTTAGCAAGTTTTATGAAATCTCATCATGCTGTTATACTCCTTCTTAATTTCATTCTGATATATAGTTGTCTATAACGTTTTCTACAGTAAAGTTAATAGGTATTTATTCTTTAGTAGGAAAAATGTATTTGGATAATAGAGACCGAAATAAATTAGGCAGATTTATAGGATTGAATTTTCCTTTAACTTAGTGAAGGTGGTAAAAATTCAGTTTGCAAAGAGTACCCAATCATGTGCAAGAAAAAAAAAATTGCTTCACTTCATTCACTAAGCTTAGAGAAAATTCCCTTGCCATGTGAAAATTTACTTGCAAAGTGAACGGCCTATGTGACTTTAGTAAATCAACCACATTGTGTTTATTACAGAAGATTCCAAGAGATTCTGTTTAGAATTAAAGCTAGAAAGTTTTTATATTCCTTTTTTTTTTTTTTTTAATCAGAAAAATGTTATTATTATGTCAATAAACACAAGACAATTCCAGCACTGTATGGTTACAGAGAATAATAACAACATTTATATTCCTTATTAATGAACATCAAGACCAGAGAAGGCCTGGTCTATACATTACTAAATACCCACACAAATCATTAAGGAATCAGTTACATACTGCACACCTCCCAACTTTTTGAGATGGGAATGAGGAACACCTATTAGCAAAAGTAGGTAGGCATAGGACACGCCCCCTTAAAGGGGAATTATATATAAAAAAAAGATTGGTTAAAGCAGGGGCGTAACTACAGGGGTTGCAATTGCGACCGGGCCCCATGCTCCAGGGGGCCCGTGTACCTCCCTTGTACACTTGGATAGGAGGGATAGCAGGAGCGGCATTTAGAGGAACCAATCTCCTCCATTTTACTGCTAATGGATGAGATTGGTTCCTCTATATGCTGCCCCCACCGCCCCTCCCATCCAGTTTACTTGTCTTCTGCTGTTCCCAGGGTCCCTGTGTGCTTCTCTGGTCCCCGCACAGAGCTGCTATCTTCCCCCTCCTCTCTCCTGCCAGCTGCTGTAGAAGATGCGTCATGATGGAGAGATGGGAACGGGTCGTAAATTTGTCATTTACCAGTTCCTTCCTTTCCTGAAAGGACAGAGTCAGTGATTGGTACCAATTGGTTCACTCATAACTGTTTTTACTATACTTTCGTTTCTGAATGAATGGGGGGCTCGGTACACAAGTATTTGTTTATTCGGTGGGACCCGCGATGGGAGTAAAGGGCCCCAGGATCAGTGGGAAGAGGGAAGGGCCCTGGCCAGGGGTCAGGGGGGCCCTTCATAATTTCTTGCACTGGGGCCCTGAAGGTTCTAGCTATGCCTCTGGTCACGAGTGCTTTTTTTACCACTATTATTTCTTTATAATGATTTTTGAAATTTACAAATGCAGCAATTTAGAAATTGGATGAAAAGTTTAGCACTGGGAAACAACTGTTGAAAGATAAATAGTGCGTTTTATATACACCTACATATAGATTAGACTAAAATAAGGGACAAATGAGGAGGAAAGAGGGACAGAGGGACTTTGTTCCGAATGAGGGACAGTCCCTCGAAATCAGGGACTGTTGGGAGCTATGCATACGGTGGACCTTGCAGTAGCAATAGCAATCTTTTGTAAGTATTCAAGCTAAACCAAATATGAGTTCTTACTGTACTCTTCTAAACCAGCATAACTGTATATCTATAATGAGCAGACATTTAAATGTCTATGTAAGCAGACTTTCTGTTTCAAGACACAGAAATGAACTTAGGGACAGCTGTTATCTATACATCACCTCTGTATGACCTTGGCCAAACCCTTTTTTCCCCAAGAAATGCTCAGTTAACAGATTTAAATATATTGTTCTCAAACTTCAGAGGGATAACAGAATGCAACTCAATATTGAATAAACCGACACCTTATTCAGGCCTTCACCAATTACGTAAATCTGTCCAAAGGAGGAAGTCATAAAAGAGTCATGTCCTTATATTACTTTGTGTTTATAATGCTTACCTAAATGGGCAGGATGATCTAAGGAACACCTGTTGGGTGATATAGTTCACCAGTGATTCACAATGAGGAGGAAATATTTTTAGAATTATTTATTTGCATTCATGCATTTGCAAGGAATCTTTGCTCAGTAGACTTTTCTTTAATTGATAATGCAAATTTGACAAAAATCATGGAAATCAATTTCATGGAAAAAGGAAGCTGCTCTCACAAGACGCAAAGGTGTTATGTTCATTTTTTTTTTAACTATTTATATTTTATATAATGATATTCAATTAACCATTTCTGGTTCAGGTTGTGTTATATTGATACCAACATACCATGTCACTACACAACAGCAAGTCTTACTTGATAGACTACCATGTATACTTTTGCTTTCCTAGAGGATGTGCGTGTACTGAAGGTAAAAGGGGAATACAGAATACCATGTAATGATGCGCAATTTAGAAAGATTAAATTACAGTATGTCTCAGGCAAATCACTATTGGGCTCCGTTCACACCTGAGCGATCCGGGTCGTGGGCGGAATCCAAAAATGCTCCATTAAAAACAAAAAAAAGCTAAAAAAAAAACAAAAAAAAAAACGAGCTGCAGCAGCTCTCGCTGCAGATTGCTTAGGTGTGAATGGAGCCTTAAAGGGTAACTCCATTTTCATGGGGAAAAAATGGCAAATAAAGATCATCCATTTACATCCGTTTCTGTCAACATCTGTTTTTTTGGAATGGATCAAACCCCTATTTTTTCTTCCATTATAAAACAGATCGGATGAAAAACGGATGTAAACAGACAAACGGGCCATTTTTTCATGAACTATGGCTCCGGGACACAAGAGGTTAAGGACTCTACCTGGCAGATGTAAAAAACTGATGTAAAAACTGATAATAAACTGATGTAAACTTCTTTGAAGAAAAAGTGACGAACGGTCTGCATTTGTGAAAAGGGCCTAAGTTTTGGGTTTCTTCTTTTTTTACACAGTTCAATTATTGATTATAGATGTTGATCCTATTTATGAAACAATGGCATAGTAGCTTTCACAAAGCTAAGGAAAACATTATACAATAGTGGTCATAAGTCAGAGAAAACATTTGTAAAATGTTACATCAGTTGCAATTCTTGATGATCTAAAGCCTCGTACACACGATTCGATTGTCGTACGACCGCGCTTCTGATTTTTGTCAAAAGCGCGTGTCCATGATTTGTAAAGCATTCTGATTATCCAAGAAATTTTCGTTCGACCAAACTCAACGTCAGAAGTGACGTAATATTTTGAATATTTTTGCATCTTTTTTTCCATTCTGAGCATGCATAGTCTCAGTCGTACGATTTGTTTCGTACGGAAACCATACTAACGTAACGAAAATCGAACGTGGCGTTGTCGTACGACAAAAATTTACTAGTCTGCACATCCAGCTTTTGTCTGACAAAAAATGTCAATCGGCTGTCGAAAGAAGCATACTAACGGTAAGAATTTCGGATGACAAGCTGTCGAACGGCAATTCCTGTCCGAAATTCGCACCGTGTGTACGGGCCTTTAGTTACCAGCTTAACATTACCCCAGCCCCAGGTTTCATAAGCCCCCACAATGACAGCTCCTTGCTTCTGTTGCAGAAAAGGACATTTAGACTGCATTCACACAGGGGCGATCCGACTTCAGGCACGAATTTGCCAGGCAACTTGGAGGCAACTTCAAGGCAACTTGGAAGCAACTTCAAACTTGACTATGCCAGGCGACTTTGCCTGTGGCTAATCAGAGAAGGGAGGGAGAGGGTTGCCCTGGATAAATTCTTTTCTTTTAACTGTAAAGTCGATTCCATTTAGATGGGGGATCCGACTTGGAGGTGACTTCTATTGAATTCTATGGGCACAAGTCAGATAGAAGTCGCCTAGAAGTAGTACAGGAACCTTTTCTGAAGTCGTTCCGACTTCAGTAGTGTACATTAAGATGGCTCACATTCATTTCAATGGGATTTCAAATGTCAAGCGACTTGGGGTGACTTGAGGCGACTCAAGTCAGAGCGAAAGTCGCCCGTGTGAATGGGCACTTATAGGTATTGACTGCAACTTATATTTGTAATCTAGTGGATCTAGAAGTTACATAAATGTATCTTTTTATGCTAAGACCTAATTTTCTATACTTTGAGCTTGAAAGTTACTTCCATGGAGAGGAAGTTGAAAATTTGCTAGCTTATATGTGGAAGGTGAAATGAAAAAGTGAATACTGCTCTAGTGGAAAAAGAAAATCTTTAGCAACACTCAATGTGAGATATACACACAGTAATAAGTAATTAATTCAAAAGTGTCACGCTACTAAGCCGGATGAGTGCAACAGATAAAACCCATGAATAAAACACATCAAAAGACATAAGGTATGTGGTTGAATACTCTAGAAAAATCTAATAGTGAAAAACATTAAGTCCATTTCCTGTTTTGCATGAATGTAAATGTCCTTAAAACTTGGTATTAGTCAGCAACCAACATAAATGACATCCAGATTTTGCATACAGTTGCCACCGTGAGCATGCAAAATAATGTGTGTGATGCATCCACCACCAACGGATAAGGTGTACGCTTACACCTAAACATTGACACACCTATCATGGTTGGGCAAAAATAGCAGGTGAGTAAGACTCCTCTCTATTTTCCTTCAAATCCTGGATACACCCGAGCCGGGAGGAGGCCACGCTGGAATCTCACCGAACACTGCTCCTCTCTCACCATAGGTCACATGTTAAATCCAAAGATCAGCACCTCTGCTCATAGCGAGGCTTCGTTTGACACACAGGAAATGGAAGAAACGAACGGGGCCGGCTTCCAGCTTGCTTTGCATTTATATGACGGTAACGACTGCAGTAGCTTATGCCCCGGGATTAAGTTTATTCAGATGAAACCGGTCGGGCGATGGCTACACCTCGATACCGCTGCACAAGAGCAACCTCATACTCCGTGGGAGTTCTTTATTATTATGCTTGCAAAATCGCTTGTGATGTAAGTGCTATCTTAAATAAATTTATTATACGGATTCACACTATGCCCTTCATTTATCTTTGGATTTAACATGTGACCTATGGTGAGAGAGGAGCAGTGTTCGGTGAGATTCCAGCGTGGCCCCCTCCCGGTTCGGGTGTATCCAGGATTTGAAGGAAAATAGAGAGGAGTCTTACTCACCTGCTATTTTTGACCACCCGTGATAGGTGTGTCAATGTTTAGGGGTAAGCGCACACCTTATCCGTTGGGGGTGGATGCATCGCACACATTATATTGCATGCTTAGGGTGACAACTGTATGGAAAATCTGGATGTCATTTATGTTGGTTGCTGACCTATATCAAGATCTAAGGACATTTACATTCATGCAAAACAGGAAATGGGCTTTGTTTTTCACTATTAGATTTTCTAGAGTATTCAACCACATACCTTATGTCTTTTGATGTGTTATATTTGTGGGTTTTATCTGTTGCACTCATCCGGCTTAGTAGCGCAACACTTTTGAATTAATTATCTGTGGAAGGACACGTGGTCAACCAGTCTGGAGGACTCTCACTGACACAAAACTGTCTCCTAATTTAGGTAAAAATATTAATTTCATGTCTATGCGTACCCGAAAGCCGGCTTTGAATCTCTTTCTCTCTCATTCAGCCACTGATGTCAGGAATGTCAGCTGCTGGCTATTGTATTCAGCAGCTGCTATTCCAATGGCTGCTGCATACCTGAGCAGTGCCTGCCGCCAGTGCCACCCACAGCTCGAATTTAGGAGTAATTGGCCAAATTTGGAGCAGAGAATGGCAAGCTTTAGGCCTTTAAATAGATGCCAGCTTCACAAATATTTTGATCCATGCAGTGACTGGAAGCTT
Organism: Glandirana rugosa; assembly: GCA_018402905.1. Lineage (NCBI taxonomy): Eukaryota > Metazoa > Chordata > Amphibia > Anura > Ranidae > Glandirana > Glandirana rugosa. Next base: position 704,461 of record BLSH010369222.1, on the reverse strand, counting down.
TTTGCAGCTGATATTTAGGCTAGATACAAATGGAAGACTTGCCACATTCATCCTGGGGTTAAACTCTCTAGGGCGTAGGGCATGCTGAAGCAACTATTGTGGTATGAGAGGATTGTCATAATTATTGTGCAGTCCTGTCCCAACTTCTCCATGGATACAGTATGCATTAGCGATGTCACTCTAGGACATGAATTGTGTTACTGGCAAGATCAGCAGTTGAAAATAAAGGGAAAAAAGCAGAAAAAAGAAATCGAATGTGGCCATCACCTCTAAGGACTTCTAAGCTACAACATTTAAAATTTGTGTTTTTGGGTTTAGATATGCTCAAACTGGTTTTAATCATGTTTCATTACAGAGACTAAAGAAATATTAAGGATCAACAGAAAGCTAGTATCTTCAGGAGATAATTCTTTATTTAGTTTTCTCAATGAGAATCTATCGTATTACAAGGATTGATATTCAAATAATGATAGCCTTTAAATGCCAATGTTTCTTGTTTTTATTTTTTTATCTTGCTTTAATTCAAACTTCTGTTTAATGGCTTAATTTGCTTAATGTAATTTGCTAAACATCATGACTGTAGTGTAAAATGGACACTTCTAATACCTTTCAGCGTAAATGACCTTATGAAAATGTATGGAAAAAGTATAAAAGTTATCACATGATAATGGAAATTTTGCGTGCCTTTGGTGACTGGTTCTGCTAGCAATTCCATTGGTCTGCGGTCTGTGTAACAGTATCATTGGGGACTGATATTGAGGCAAAACCAGCTATTCAGAAGCATTGCCTCAGCAGGCTTGTATACACCTACAGTATATGCTTGTAATAATGTTTGGTAGCATGCATTAATAACACAGGTTTTGCATGCCTCTTAACTTTAGTATTTAGCCATTTGCTTCAATTTTATTTTTTAACATGGATTAATGCATGCATCCTGTGTATTTGTATAACATGGTGCATTACCATAGGGCGAGTTCATACCAGAATCACACAGGAACGCAGCTCACATTCCTGTGTGATACCTGTGAAATCCCTTTCAGTGCGATTTGGCAGCAAATTGCACTGGACCACACAAAATTATTGCATTCACTACTTCTGAAAAATGTGCTGCACCAAATCTGAATTGTACAGCAGTACCATGCAATCTGGTGCCTGCAAATGCACTGTGTTTACAATCTGCGTTTGGGGTGCTATGTTATATTGGCAAAGGCAGTGTGTTTTGAATGTGGTGCAGGAAACGCACCATGTTCTGGTGTGAACTAGCCCCAAGCAAAGAACTTTATCTTTACCACAGTGTCAAAGTTCATGGTGGCTTGCATAACTCCACAATGGTTTATTCCTGTTGGTCTCTGTAATGCGTGATGCTGCAGATAAATAGCACAGGGGCCTTTTTTATATCACACTGCTGCAGATAGGTCCCCTCAAATACTCAAGGTCAGCCCAGCCGGGGCAGTGGAGTTTGGGTGGAAGCTGGAGATGGAGTGTTAGGCTGTTGGTGGAGAACACTGCCATGCAAATCTCCAGGGAGGAAGACAGCTAGGTGGGCTGGTGAATGATACAGTCGGAGAGGACTGAGAGGCATGTCTGAAAGGACTGGGGAGTGCAGTCTGAGATGGATGCAGAGCCAGTCTGGGAGGACTGTGGGAGTTTAGCCAAGAGGCCTGGAAAGAGGGGCATTTGCAGCCAGGTGGACTGGCAGTGCCTGAAGAGGTGGTTCTGGGATCAATAGCCACAGAAGGACAGCTGGGCACTAGGACTTTGCTACACAAACAAGGGGCCCTGCTTGTAAAGGGCTTTTGCTACCTTCCTGACTGAGCCTTTTTGTCAGATCATTCAATAGTGTGCCAGCTGGTCCTGCAAGTTGTAGTTCTGCAAGCAAGATTTGTGTAGGAGGCAGAAGAGGAGTGTACATATGAGGACTGTATATAGTTGAATGTCCCTGAAGAGTTGTTGCTTTGATCAAGTGGGCATCCCATAATATCCCTATCCAAGTTTATTCCCCTAAAGAAAACAAAGCACTGGACTGTTCTTCTGACTCAAGTGTGCTGTGAAGATAGAAGCAAAAATTGGCTGGATGGCCGCACTCCTATGCAATCTCTTTATTGCCCATAAATATAAATAACAGCATGGTGGTGAACTACAAGTACATCCTGACGCATTTCACACCTATAACGAGTGCTTAGTTATAAGTGTGAAACGCATCAGCTTGTACTTGTAGTTCACCACCGTGCTTTTTTTTATATTTATGGACAATAAAGGGATTGCATAGGAGTGCGGCCATCCAGCCAATTTTTGCGTCCATATTCCTGTTTGCATGCAGGGCCTGCACCCTTCACACGGTATAGAGGACACGGAGCAGCAGGATAAGGTAGTCCTTGAGCGGTGCTATATACATATGTGCTGTGAAGATGCAGTGTTGCTCTACATAAAGATGGCCTAGGCTATAAGAAGATTGCCAAAACCCTGAAAATGAGCTGCAGCATGGTGGCCAAGACCATACAGCAGTTTAACAGGACAGGTTTCACTCAGAACAGGCCTTGCCATGGTCGACCAAAGAAGTTGAGTGCATGTGCTCAGCGTCATATCCAGAGGTTGTTTTTGGGAAATAGACGTATAAGTGCTGCCAGCATTGCTGCAGAGGTTAAAGTGGGGGGGCCCCCCACAAGAAAGCCTGCAAACAGTTTGCCGAAGATAAGCAGACTATGGACATGGATTACTGGAACCATGTCCTGTGGTCTGATAAGACCAAGATCAACGTACTTGGTTCAGATGGTGTCAAGTGTGTGTGGCTGCAACCAGGTGAGGTGTACAAAGACAAGTGTGTCTTGCCTACAGTCAAGCATGGTGGTGGGAGTGTCATGGTCTGGGGCTGCATGAGTGCTGCCATCACTGGGGAGCTACTGTTCATTGAGGGAACCATGAATGCCAACATGTACTGTGACATACTGAAGCAAAGCATGATCCCCTCCCTTCGGAGACTGAGCCGCAGGGCAGTATTCCAACATGATAATGACCCAAACACACCTCCAAGATGACCACTGCCTTGATAAAGAAGCTGAGGGTAAAGGTGATGGACTAACCAAGCATGTCTCCAGACCTAAACCTTATTGAGCATCCGTGGGGCATCCTCAAGCAGAAGGTGGAGGAGCGCAAGGTCTCTAACATCCACCAGCTCTGTGATGTCATCATGGAGGAGTGGAAGAGGACTCCAGTGGCAACCTGTGAAGCTCTGGGGAACTCCATGCCCGAGAGGGTTAAGGCAGTGCTGGAAAATAATGGTGGCCACACAAAATATTGACATTTTGGGCCCAATTTGGACATTTTCACTTAGGGGTGTACTCACTTTTGTTGTCAGCGGTTTAGACATTAATGGCTGTGTGTTGAGTTATTTTAAGGGGTCAGCAAATTTACACTGTTATACAAGCTGTACACTTGCTACTTTACATTGTAGCAAAGTGTAATTTCTTCATTGTAGTCACATGAAAAGATATAATAAAATATTTACAAAAATGTGAGGGGTGTACTCACTTGTGTGAGATACTATATATATATATATATATATATATATATATATATATATATATATATATATGTACACAGTATATCATAACATATTATCTGCTGTAAATAAAACTTGCATTCTAAGGCAGGCAAATATAGAGATGCAAACATGCCCTAATCCTTCTCAGCTAGAATGCAAAATAGAAAAAAAAATACATTACATTGTTTAGGTTTAATATTAAAATAAGTAACTATTAAGTACAGTCAGGTCCATAAATATTGGGACATCGACACAATTCTAATCTTTTTGGCTCCATACACCACCACAATGGATTTGAAATGAAATTAACAAGATGTGCTTTAACTGCAGAGAACAATTAAAGTAAAGTTTAGGTAACACCACCACATACCTCGGTTTTTCTAATCTTAACACAGCTACAGGGTTATAAATACCTGGACTGACATGAATTATCAATGAATAAAATTATAATTTGGATTTGTTACATTACATAAAAAAAAAGATAAAACGTAAGATCGACTCTTCCTAATCCCGTACAAACGTAGAGATATAAACGGACGGAATCTTACGTTCAAAATAAATGTCGTCTATTATACAATACTATATGACACATGTATATATATATATATATATATATATATATATATATATATATATATATATA
>BLSH010369222.1:629935-656060 GCA_018402905.1 Glandirana rugosa | reverse complement strand
GCCGCTCACAGCGGCCATTCACCGCGATCCGTGATCAGTGATCGACGGTCATGGATGTTCCCGTGTGCGCGCCCCAGGGGGGCGTGCGGGAAGCGCGATTCTGGGAGGACGTCAATAGACGTCCTCCCAGAATTAAGCAACCGCCCTGTAGACGTCATTTGTCTATGGGGCGGTTGTTAAGTGGTTAATGTTATTGATTGTAAGAATACACATTACACTGGTAATTGGAACTGGCAAGTCATGCATCACACTACAATATTTACAATAAGTCTTTCTTCCTGCACTTAGTATTTAGAAAATCTTTTAAGTAGTTGTAAACCTCAGACATGAAATATGAACAACGCATATCCCTCTATAGTGTGCACTAAGTGTAATTTCTGTCTGCTGCTTTTTTCCTCTGCTATCAGTATGAATCGCTTCTGACAAGCTTCCTGACACCAAGAGAAAAAAGGTGACAGAGGAGGGACCTCCAGCAGATTGACAACATGTCTCTTCCCTCCAAACAGCTCTCAGACCTCTCCTCACTGAGCTCTGCAGAATGTAACTTCAGCTCTCCGCCCCTTTTTTTCTTAACTCTCAGACAAGTTTATAAATTCTGGACTTTGAACGGATGTAGAGAAGAGAAGACTGTAGATAAACAGGAACAACTTATGTAGGAGGATTTTTTTCATCTCTGTGTATCACATGAGGATAGTCCCTTCACTGGGTAAATCTGAGGGTATAAACCGCTTTAACTAACTCATCAAACTATATCAACTTGAGGACACTGCTCTTGACAGACAGCAGGCACAGAGCAGTTTGTTTTTCCTTACAAAAGATTTTTATTGGTTTTATCAAAGGACACATAAGATGAGACAATTCAAAGTCACATTAGTAGACAAATAGGAGAACAAACAGGCCCAACTGGGCTGTCTCTTGACAGTTGTGTGAATTGAGCAGAACATTCTCCAAATCAATCTTAAAGATAGTAAGCGAGGGGCTAACTCTATGTGAAAAGGCAATATCATCAAGAAAGGCAAATCACCGAGGGTTCGGCCAGAAGTGGCCTCCTGTTCCACCCCTAAAGGGAACATGCTGTGGACCAGGAGGCTCCGAACGCCCCCCCCCCCTTTCAGACCAAGAAAATACATTCATATTTATGGAGAAAGTAACCTTTGGCTGGTCTGTGTTTCGGGTCCCCAGATCACAGACTAGGGGAGCTTTCAAGCCCCTTGTCTTGGGGGGCATTCCCAATAGTCAGTTATTGGGAAGGTTCATCTGTAAGTTTAAATAACATTCACAGTGAGATTTTGGTCATAGTGCAGGAGTCATTCTGCTCAATGAGAAAAATCACAGGAGAACAAGGTCGTCTTGTCTAAAGTCCCCTCTAGAGCTGTGTGGCGAAAATAGAGGCAAGGTATAGAGAAGGAAAGATAATAGAAGGGAAGGAAAGGAAAGGGGAGAGAAGGGGAGATTTCAGTGGGTCCGCTGGACTTGAGAATGCTGTGTGGTTAGGCACCTGACTATAGGGGTATATTGGAAAATTTGGCTCAGGGCTCCTATATAAGTTCAAATACTTAGGTTTTGTCTAGCAAAATGCTTACTATTTTCTCCTGGGCCATGATCCAGGAAATCTTGCGTTTGACCCCGAGATGGGAACAGTGGTCATTTTCCGAAATTTAGCTATTGTGATTTTAGCAGCCATGAGAATGTAGAATACCGGTGCTTGTGAGTATTTGTCTAATTTTTCAACCTTGCGGTTAAGTAGGGCTAGTAGTTCGTTTTTCATGGGGAATCGTTGGTTCTCATTTTTTATCAGTGCCAATTTGCTGAAGGACCTTTGTCCCGAACAACTAGTGACCATCATGCTCAAATATAATCTAAAAGCTACATTAAGGCTTGATTCGCACCTATGCATTTTTAATGCTTTTTGCATTTTGCATATTTGCACTACAGAACGTGTTCCATAGGAAACAATGTTAAATGGACTGTAGTGCATATCTGCAAAATGCCTTACACCAATTTTATAATTATTAATTTTTTTTTATAAAGGAAGTCTGGGATCCCCTCTGGTGGGGCGGGAGAGGGGGGGGGTCCTGGTGAAATTGCCCCCTTTGCCCCCATATAAATCTGGCATTGTATGGTAGCATGTTTGTAAGTGATCTAGGGGCCCCAATTCACACTTCACTTTGCTCCGTCTCTATGAATAGTCTGTATGCAGGTTCAAGTACAGGAAGTGTTGTTAAGTCCTTTCTTTGGAAGCTAACCCAGGCAGGAATTCTGTAGGCTTGTCCATCCAGGGAAATACAGCACACAGTCACTAAAAACCCTGGGCTTAGGTCACTACTCACAATGTCTCAGTATCACCAGATGCCTCCTTCCCGTATCCACTGGACACAGTTCAGTGAGCTCCCCAGACCAGGTCCCCAGGAGAGGAATCCCTTGACAAGCTCCAAAATGAATCCTAAGAGATAGGCCCCCAGCTTTGCCACAGCTGGGACCTCACTGAATGCCCTGTTGGAACCAGGATACCTGCTGCAAGTGAGGATAGCCACCACCACCCAGACAGATGGATTCCATCCAACAGGTAAAAGAAGAAGGAACCCAACTGTTTTAAGTGTCAGACTATTTATATGCCCCTACAGCCACATTTTGGGCACACCTCCCCAGGGATTGACTGGAGCCCAATAAATATTCAGACTGAGATTCGCTTTGCCCAACCCTACTGTCTGTAAAACCCTGAGCAGCCAAAAGCAATCAACAGCTGCTCCACTCAGGAGCCAAAAAGAGCAAAATTTCTTTGTAGCTTTCTAGGAACCAAATAGAGGGTTGCTACATCTGAAATGATGAAAGGGGAGTACAAATGCATACATTCGCTTTAAGCTTTACCATCCTGCTATGTTACATAGAAATCACACTTGTGTGATATAATTTTATTTGCAGACTTTGACGGTTATTTTTGAGGTAAATATCTGTGGGTGCACAAATTACATAAAGGTTACACAACAGAAACGTATGAGCAATCACATGGGCATAACTGTATAAAAATCTTTGTAGACTTGAAGCACCTGAGCCCTCTCAGCTACAGGCACCATTCAAACTTCATGTAGCGGAAACTCTGGATTTTGTATGGGTGATTTTCACGCAATTCCCCATGTCATGCATAGGATAGTCCATTCACTTGAATGCACTGCCCTATGTGTATTTGTTGTGTCAAAGAAGCTGAAGGATGAAATTTTGTTCCTGGGCCAGGTGCGTTTTTTCACATGCATTTTGCCACGATTCTCACACCTTTTGTCAAGTGGCAAGCACACCAAAATTGCGTGTTTTACTGAAATTTTGCTTTAAAGGCTAAATGCAGGAAAAAATCCCATTATTATTTTTTCCCACAGGAGCCTGCAAAGCATTGAACCCATGATCAGAGGATCAAGGGTGCAATGTCAGTGCCTGCAGATAAGTCCTCCAGTTTTCTACCTCTGTACAGGCTTTAATTTAGAAAGCTAGAGGACGTTGAGAATTACACGTCTTCCGCTGTTGTGGCAGACAGGATTTGTAGTTTATGCTTGTACAAATCTTTGTGATTGCATGACACTGCTGTGTGGGCGGAACCCCGCATAGCCGTTCCGAATTTAAATGTGACACCAGCTGTGGGGATGGAGCATGTTACTTCCTAAATATGGGTGTAGCATGTAACATGTTCCAAAGGTGAACTCAGCCATTAAAGCTTATAATTTAAAAAAATATGTGCAATTATAAAAACCCATATTTTTGAGGATACACCTTCATTAAAACTGTAGAAAAGAGCATTGACAATATGCCACCGGGACCTCAAGAGTCCTTCTCTCAGGATCTATATATATATATATATATATATATATATATTTATATATACTGTATATGTACAGGTTACAGGTCCTGGGTCCAATGCATCACTGGACCTGTGTTGACATGCTCCTTGAAGACGTCACATGACGAAACGGACGTAGAGCAGAGCCAGGACGCTGAGGATACCGCGATTGCCTGTTCACACTTGCAGTCCATGACAGGGCTGGAGATGAGCAGCTTTACACAGCTGAGCGTGTTACTCCCTAGTGTCGGGCAGGCGCTCTTCAAATGTGAGTGGAATGAAAACAGTTTTTAAAAAGCCTGTTAGATATTTTTTACGCTATGGAAGCTTCCCTCCTTTTTCTTTGTCTTCCCCATGATATGCTGTAATCGTTGAGAGAAAAAACTGTGATTGATGATCGTTTGTGGAAAATGTGTTCATCCAGTTGGTATATCCAATTATTAATCTGCTGAGTCCAATTTAGAGCAAACGGTGAAGGAATCGCATGTTTGTTGAAGTTTGCTTTTTGTGATATTTACAACAAGAAGAGACTGTTCACTAATTTTTTCAATTTTTTTTGTTTATTTTTTCAATATTGGTTATCTTATAGTTTGATCTTTTTATTGTACTTTAATTCAGCTATCTTAGAGTATGTTGCTCAGAGTTTGTATTATGCACTAGCACTTTATAGATATTGTACATTAAATTGGTTTGACACATATATATATGTATAGATGTAAATTTTAAATTGTTGGGTTATACACACGGTATAATTTGAATTATTCACTATTTTAGATTGTAGGATTTGTTTGTGTGAGGATTAGCGCTATTCTTATCACTTTACACAATATGCACATGCATCCATATTTATGTATATACTAGTGTAAAAGAATCCACTCCATCCTAAATGTCCCAAGGACTAGTGCTTGCCCTAGCCACCACTGATTTACATCATCCCTGGTAATTAGTATGCTTAAAGCAGAGTTCCACCCAAAAGTGGAACTTACGCTTTAAAGGAAGGTGACCCCCTGACATGCCACATTTGGCATGTCATTTTTTTTGGGGGGGGGGGGGGTTGACCGGAGTCCCAGGTCCACTTCCTCTCCTAGAGCCGCAGCTCCAGAAGTTAGTTCACCTTCCCCCCTTCCTCTCTGCGATCTTCTGGGATAAGTCACAGATCCCAGAAGATACGCCGGCCATTCACAAGGCGCAGTGTGTCTCGCGCATGCGCAGTGTGCGCCCGGCTTTGAAGCCAAAGCCGGGTGCCCACACTTGTGATGCCGGCGCCGCCGAGGGGAGGGGGAGAAGAGCGACCGCATCGCTGGAGCCAGGGACAGGTGAGTGTCCGATTGTTAAAAGTCAGCAGCTACACTTTTTGTAGCTGCTGACTTTTAACTGGGTGGAACTCTACTTTAATTGAATTGGCTCGTAGCACTACTTGATTAATTTATTTGTTTATTATAATTTGTACTTTATATGCTTGTTTTTTGTACATTTGCATATATGTGCTATCTGTGCAAAATCCATTGTGGGCTGGCTTTAAGTTACCTTTTGTTTAATGCGTGATGTTTCTAAGGGCTTAATCTCGCCTAGGGGGGCGGGTCTGACATGTCCACATTCTACAATCAGTCATAACATTTTGATACATAAGAGAGGTGCAGACAACAGTCATGTTGGCTCTGAGGAAGAGGCTAGTCCTCGAAATGCGTTAGCCTATTGGATCTTCACTTTCTCCTACCACATGATGTGATGCAATGTGGACTTAATGATGCTGTACTATGTGATGCACATTTGTCTTCTTGTGAGTATAATGCTTACCATTCATTATATTAATAAGGCAATGGTTTTAGGATAATGCACTAGGTCTGTGTGCCTTCTCTGTCTTTTTGTTGTTTCAGTTGTCCAGTTACAGTCTGGGGTAGGAAGACCTCTACATAACTGCTGCAGAGAAAACTTTTCTGCCCCAACAGACAGAACTGAACTGTGTAAATTGCAGGACTGGATGGACATAAATAGAAATTCTTTTGCAGGTGAAACAGTTCTCTCAATATTCCTTGGTTTTCATTTGTGTATTTAGCTATATGCTAGACTTTACAAGGATGCATGTTTTTTTAACTACTTTCCCTATTTTTCAGTAACTTTCTCATGAAAATTTTCTGTTCATAAGCTTAACTGTCCCGTATTGTAAATACTAATTATCCACCTGCGATTTTATAAATCCATCCTCCTAAGCTGTTGTATCAAACACCTCCAGGTGTCAGTAAAACACAAAGAATTTTATATATGTTCAGCTTTACTAAAATCCGTCTTTCAATAAGTGAATATGATTCTGTTAAATATCCCCTAGTGCCACTAATACATTTTTTTTTATGTATACAACACTGCTATAACCCGTTATCAAATAAATATTTGATATACAAACACTATCAAAACCATCCCACCAATATCATGTGCTCTAACCCTACTTCCCATATAAATTCATCAACAATATTTGCACATAAATACAGTACATAAAGTACTGCTTCACAAAAGTGCTTCAACAAACGTGCTCAGTGCTACAATCCATCCAATAATTCAGTGATCCATCCTATGGCTCCAGTGCTCATTGATGCACTTTTCACAGTTCCCCTGCAGATGTCAATCATATGCAGTGTGATCCACACACATAGGGGGAGATTTACTAAAACTGGTGCACACAGAATCTAGTGCAGTTGTGCATGGTAACCAATCAGCTTCTAGGTTCTTTGATTAAGGCAGTGGTTCTCAACTCCGGTCCTCGGGCCCCCCCAACAGGCCAGATTTTAAGTATTACCTTGGGGAGATGCAGACTAGAATACTGCAATCACTGAGCAGTAAAATGCTATCACCTGTGATGTATTTCAGTTATCCTGCAAACCTGGCCTGTTGGGGGGGCCCGAGGACCGGAGTTGAGAACCACTGGATTAAGGGCAGACTGGTCGGTAAGTTGAGCTTGGATTTCTCTGTTTTTTGTCTGTATCAGCCTTTCCATAGCTCCTTGCTACAATGGCCAGTTATAGGTGGGGGACAGTGACCTTGTTTTGTATTGTAACCACTTCAGGTAACACACTAGCACCGCAGCCGCCATTGGGTCACGGCTGGGTGTCTGGTCTGGTCCTGTACCTTTAAGGAGGGTTGGGCTCCTCCAGTCACCTGTCCTTCATCTATCCATTAAATTGTATGTGCTTCCACTGTGAAGCCTCTTATACAGAGTTAGGTCTGCAGAACACAGCGAGCCTTGTCGGGGCCTGCAGCTTAAGCATACACTTGCAAATGTGTGTAACCAATCCCCTGCCATTTAAACGCTACTGTTAGACAGGTGAATTTGATCGGGGGCAGACTGGTCGGTAAGTTGAGCTTGTTTTTTTGTCTACCCTGAAATGTGGCCTTCAGGCAATGGGTTCTGCTTTTTGACACTTTCCAGACTTTGCTGCACTTTATTAGTTAGCTGCAAGACATCTCTTGGTCCAGAACCATGGCACAGCCTTGGGTATGATCCAGTCGTGAAGACCTACTGTGAATAAGCCTACACTATATTACCAAAATTATTGGGACACCTGCCTTTACACGCACATGAACTTTAATGGTATCCCAGGCAATGCCCACCCTTTGCAGCTATAACAGGTTCAAATTTTCTGGGAGGACTATCCACAAGGTTTAGGAGTGTGTCTAGGGGAATGTTTGAGCATTCTTCCTTGAACGCAAAGGTCAGGTACTGATGTGGACAAGAAGGCCTGGCTCACAGTCTCCGCTTTAATTAATCCCAAAAGTGTTCTATCGGGTTAAGGTCAGGACTCTGTGCAGGCTAGTCAAGATCCTCCAAACCAAACTCGCCCATCCATGTCTTTATGGACCTTATTTGTTCACTTGTCCAAATCATTTGGTAGAGGGGGAATTATGGCGGCAGAGACAAGTAAAGGCGCAACAACTGAGAGTTTTGCTATAACCTAACATAAATTTAAAAAAGTCCGTAAGAAGTCCATGAGACATAAAAAATCCATACGCCGAGGGCTGCCACCAAGTGGGATTAGAAGCCAGATTCCAGCAACGCTGAAAGATATAACAAGGGGAGAGGTGCTTCTAAGTGTAGGATTAAAAGTAATTTATTAAGAACATCCAGTTGGCAACTCACATGGCAACAGAATAAAGCAGGCACATCTGTATATGTGAAGGGTCCCAAGGGATATCATAGGTGATAAGTTCGCTCCTCTCCGTAAAGCACTGTGATCCCCGCTGGTCAGTGCTGAGTTGGAAAAACGGCAGTGCGGTGTTGGAAACCAGAACAAGGCTCATCCATGTCTTTATGGACCTTGACATCCCTACACGCCACCTAGTCACCTGCACGCCAAGCCTTGTTCTGTTTTCCACCACCGCACGGCCGTTTTTCCAACACAGTCGTGACCAGCGGGGATCACAGTGCTTTACGGAGAGAGGAGCGGATTTACCACCAATAATATCCTTTGGAACCCTTCACATATACAGATGTGCCTGTTTTATTCTATTCCCATGTAAGTTACCAACTGGATGTTCTTAATAAATTGCTTTTAATCCTACACTTAAAGGCACCTCTCCCCTTGTTTTATCTTTGGGAATTATGGTGTGTGGTTGTTTTGCAGGGGTTGGGCTTGGCCCCTTAGTTCCAGTGAAGGGAACTCTAAAGGCGTTCTCACATTTGCCTCAGTTACACACTTTATTTTCCCCTACATCACCAACTTGCACAGTGACAGCTAAGGCTGGAGGAACTCAGTGCTGACATCATCATTTGGGTAAAGTTTTGCGCACATGCGCTCCACATTCTTTCTCCTGACTTTTCAGCCTGAAAGAAGAACTGCCCAGTTATGGCTGCTGCTTCTCAGATTCCTTGATTTGTGCATACATGTCAGAGTGGATTAACCCTTTAAAATAGAGAAATCTATCTCAGGGTCAGACCATCATAACCTGAATTTTTTCTATCTGTTTCTGCAGCCTGTGTTTCTGCAGCGATGGTCTCTTAAAAATGTAATTTGTCTATCGCATGGGTCTAATGTCTGTCCACATGTGTAGGGCGCTTTGGAATTGCGTTTGGACTGCTGAGAATACCCCTAAGGAGCATTCATTTACTCACCTGTTCAGGTCTGTCCTTGACCTAGTCTTTCCAGATACCTCAGATGTTTGGATAGTACAACTTCCTCAGTGCAAGGCTGTAGGTAAGGTGGAACAACCCCAGTCTTCCTCTGCTTCTACATCAGTACCTTGATTACTTCCACGCCAGTTTTGTTACATTCAAATCCTCAGTCTCGTCTGCTCAGTCCTCTTTAAAAAGCACACATCCACTTTTTTCAGGTGGGAGGCTGCCTGTTGTTCTGCTGCATCTTAGCAGTTTTGAATGCTCCGGTTTTGCATGTAGCACTATTCCAAAATGTAGATCAAGCATCTTTTTTTTAGCTTCCTCTTTTGGCATTCTTGAACAAGTCTGTGCTTTTTTTTCCAGAACTGACAAGTTATTTTTGTGTACCTTGAGATTTTTTACCCTATTAGAAATACTTCTTTTAGTGTGTTCTCCCACTTACACTCCTTGCTGCTATGGAGTTTTTTGCATTATTTGGATTGTACCCTTTACCGTGCTGACTACCTTCAAGCCTTGCCTCCATCTATAGAAGTTTCATGCTTTCCTCTATAAGTAGGAGACTTTTCTCTACTCCCTTACCCTTATCGCGTGACACCAGATTCCTCAGTGTCCTCTGGTAATCTTTACTTTTTACCCATGGCACGAACCTTTGTGTCCATGCTTTTTCCAATATTTTTGCCCTCCTTCCAGGATCTCTCTTTTTCTCCTGCTCCTCCTTGGAGGGTCAGTAGTCTAATACATGTTTGATGTGCACAGGAGTGCATGGTGCCTGGTTGGTGACAATGTTGTCATTATATTTTTATGTTCGTTTATAGTGGGACATTTTTGGATGGGGGTTGTTAAAGCATGATATTATCTATAATTAAGGAAATTGTATATGCTCACAGCAATTCCTTAAACCATTTACGTTTCTTTATAATTATACTCAACAAACAAAACTCTCTATTATGTCCCAGTACTCTTCCTCTTAGTGGGGCTTTAGACATCTAATTATTGGAACACAGTTCCTTTTCTGGATCCCTTTACATGTTTTATTCCTAGAGCTTGCAATGGGTTTTCTAACCCTTGTTCCTCTGAGATGTATTCTGCCCCTTACAGGCAAAAAATGACTAATTCCTGTAATCCTATGTTTTATACTCTTTAAGGAAGACCTTTTTTTAATTACCTACTCAGGCAGCTTTCATATCCAGAGCGGTATCTTCGAGGATTACTCCCCTATCTAAGAACATTCCCTTTATCATGGCCTTTGCTTGATGTCAATGTTTACAGGTGCTCCACTTAGCTCCTGGCTTTCAACTAGCTGGTTTATTTCTTATAGACACATCTTGTCCATCATAACTTCTTTCCCTGAAGTTAGGGGTTTGGTTGACAGGCTTAGGCCTTACCCTAGTAACTTTCTGTCAATTACCAACTTAGCTGTTATTCTAAGTTACTTTCTTGTTGAGACGTTGTCATTACATCTTTTTTTTTCCTTAAGAACGATTGGTTGTCCTTCGCTTTGTCAGTTAAGGGCTCTTCGTTCATCCGGGTATTGGGTTCCCCATTTGAGGATTATCTCCCTAATCTGGAGTACTAGCTTGTTACTAGGTGGCATTCCCTCTCAATATCCTTTTATATTTTGGTGGCAGTATAACCCGCATGTCCAATACTTACTACAGCTCTGTGTATCTCATCCGACTCCTAAGAACAGACTTCACAATAAATACAAAATTCTTATTATTTTAGTACAAAAGAAACCTTTAAATAGAACTTGTACTAAGGAATGCACTGGCTGTTATATCTGACCTCTCCTTCTGAAGATGCTAGTTACCTGTCTCTTCTGCTGGTTTAATGGCTTTAATATTTTCAGAGAAACTGGTCTAAAACAAATATGCAATTTAGGAGTTTTAGCTCTATTTTGTATTTTCAATCTGCATACTTGTACTGGGTCAGTGACTTAGAAAACATGGAAGCCAAAGACAGCCAAGCAACTGGTGTTCTTAGAAAGAGCTTGCCAACTACAGTATATGTACTTCTCTCAGTACAGTATTTGAACTATTGAAAGCCTCCAATTTTTTTTGTGAACAGGTGCTTTATCTCATGAATCTATATTTTATTTCCACCTAAAATGGCAGTATTTTCTGTTTTCCTCAACAGACACTGTCACAAGTTTGTGGTATTTTAGGGAACAAAAATCTGTTCAATAACCTTGATTTAACTTGATTGATAGAGATGTGGTTCAGCTTCGCCACTATCACGGGTTGTTGGTTAATCCTGCATGAATAATATTCCCAGATCCAGCAAACCAATGCATTCATTTGCCAAACAAAATTCGTTGTAATCATAGTGCACTGTCTGGCCTTTAAACTTATGTCAGAAGGTTTAAAATGGCCAATTAGCAGGGTTTTGAATAAGTCAGCCTCTCCAATATAAAAGGGTGAGGTCACAGCAGACAAATTGACAATGTGCTTTAGCTCTGATAGGAAAAGCATAAGGAGTGCTGTTTATAAAGTGCCTAAGAGAAGATTAGTGTAGGGCTTGTAGGTTTGCTAAAGTAAATGTAAATCCTTAATGAATATCCTGTAGGTAGCAAAATGCTGTGTAGATTGGAAAACATAGGGGCAGGGTTTCTTCTGTCCTATTTTTTAACCTTTGTTACATGTTAATGCTGCTGATGTCCTACAGCCTCTTTAAATCCTGTCCCTGTCCACATGCACTAAGGTGATGATAGGCTACATGTGTTTTTTTACAGGGCATATTTATTTCATATTTCTTGCATAGCTGGCTGAAATTGTTTTATTTCACAAGTCTTTTTTAAAGTGAAACTCAAGGATCTTTTTTTTGGCTTAAAAGTAGACCATCCATGAAAATGAAAGGTATGCTTTATTGAAAGCCCTCCACCCATCTAAATCAAATTGCTTATATGGCAATATGGTAATTAATCATTGGAAGCCTGGGACTAGGTAACTATATATAATGATTTAATTGATTGACGCAACTGATTCCAATGATGTAAAGTCTGATATAAGGATATAACTTTGTATATGTCATTTATGCTATTCCAACTTCTGAAGAAGGGCGCAAATGTCATTGCCCGAAACTGTTACTTGGATGGAATATCTGAATTGAATCTTTGAATAAATATTTGTGCAGCAATCCTTGGATTTTTTTTGTTTCTATATATGACCAATGAGGTGGTCAGATTGCATTGCACAGTAAGTAGACCAGGTGCTGTTCACCACGTATTTGTATATATATATATATATATATATATATATATATATATATATATATATATAGCAAAAGTCCAGGATTGCTGCACACACAAAATTTATTTAAATAGAAAAATGTATATACAAGATATACAGACAAAAAGTTCCTATATCACTACAGTTTCAGGCTAGAAAAATCAGTTTACGCCCTTCTTCAGGTAGGAACAGTTGCAACTGTTCCTACCTGAAAAAGGGCGTAAACTGATGGTACAAGAAGTTTCGTATTGTTAGTAACCTCTTCACTTTCGACATGAGACTAGCATCCAACAACAAACAGATGTTCGGTCATCTGAAAATCGAAGCGTGTGTACGAGGCTTAAGTCTGCCATATGGCCAACATTTCCTGGAGGCGAATTTAAAAAAAAGATATGTGAAGTTTAATTCCACTTTAGAGCAAAATTCTGGGATATACGTAACCAATCCTAAAAATGCTCCCTCCCACCTCCCAATACCTATTCTGACTAACCTGTGTAAGAAAGTGTATTCTTACCTATTTTCAGGCCTCTCCTATCCGATCATGTGATCTCCCTTGTGTCAGCCAGCGCTGGCTGCAGGGGAGAGAATAGAGTGGTCAACAATGGCTGGCAATTCCTGGGAACAGTGATGTCACCCATAGGCTTACCAAGACTCATCTATTGTCTGTGTTCCCTCCTCTGCCCTGCAGCCGCCGCTCCTTGTGTCAGCCAGCGCTGGTTGCAGGGGAGAGAATAGAGTGGTCAACAATGACTGGCAATTCCTGGTAACAGTAACGTCACCCATAGGCTTACCAAGACTCATCTATTGTCTACGCTCCCTCTTCTGTCCTGCAGCCGCTGCCCTTTGTGTTAGCCAGCGCTGGCTGCAGGGGAGAGAATAGAGTTGTCAACAATGACTGGCAATTCCTGGTAACAGTAACGTCACCCATAGGCTTACCAAGACTCATCTATTGTCTGCGCTCCCTCTTCTGTCCTGCAGCCGCCGCTCCTTGTGTCAGCCAGCGCTGGCTGCAGGGGAGAGAATAGAGTGGTCAACAATGACTGGCAATTCCTGGGAACAGTGACGTCACCCATAGGCTTACCAAGACTCATCTATTGTTCGCACTCCCTCCTCTGCCCTGCAACCGCCCCTTACTGACACAGAAGAGCTGGATTATGTGACCAGACCAGAAAAGCCTGAAAATAGGTAAGTATACAGATCTTTCTTTCACAGGTTAGTCAGAATATGTGTTAGTAGATTGAGGGAGCATTTTTAAAGCAGAGCTCCAGGCTCCATCAGAAAAAAGTAACAGTCAGCAGCTACAAATACTGTAGCTGCTGACTTTTAATATTACAACTCCTACCTGTCTCTGGATCCAACGGTGTCTTCACCCCAGCCGATTTTTCAATCGACCATCAGGTGCCGCCATCGCCATATCTTGTAAGGGAAACCGGCAGTGAAGCCTACTGCGCATGTGTGAAGAGCGCTGCACTTTGTGAATGGCCTGGTGGTGGGGGAAGGAGGAGGGGGCTGAACTTCTGGGTGACTTTACCGCTGCGAGATAAGCCAGAAGTGGGAGCGGGTACCTGTCAAAACCAGGTGCCCGCTCCCCCCTTCCCCCTGAAAGGTGCCAAATGTGGCAGTGGAAGGGGGAAGGAGGCAAACAAGGGGAGCTTCCCCTTTTGGGTGGAGCTCCGCTTTAAGATTAGTTTATTTATTAATTACATCTTATTATATAGAAACATCAATTTACGCTGTGCATTACATACCGGTATTTATTATACATTCACATCAGTCCCTGCCTTCAAGGAGTTTACAATGTAAGGTTTCTAAGTCATACTAGGGCCGATTTAGGTTGGAGCCAATCAACCTACCAGCATGTCTATGGGATGTGGGAGGAAACCCATGTAGGCACAAGGAGACCATAGAAACTCTGTGCAGGCAGTGCTGTGGCTGTGGTTCAAACCAACGAAACTAGTGCTCCTTGGCTGAGGTGCTGCCCATTAGTTAAGTATATTCCATAATTCCAATTTAAGTATCAAGATTTGCCCCAAATAACCCCCCCCCCCCCCCCATTGAGTTTTATAGATTTCAAGCAGCATTCAATGTACAGTCCCCGAGTTACAAACTCATATGTACAAACGGAGGAAGACAACAGGAAGTGATAGGAAATCTCCCCCTAGGAAGGGAAATTCACTCCTGTAAGAGTTATTATGGGAAAAAGGTGTCTCCACTGATGCTTTATCACCAATCCTTGTTTCCACAACAACCCTAAATTTTCAAAATCCAATTGTCACAGGGACAGAACGTGAGGTGAAATCTTCTAAGCAGGGGCACAGGCAGCAAAACAAATGTTAGAGGAGTGTCAACCCTTCCTTATGCTATCCAAAAAACTTCAAAATGCTTTTTTTGGCTGGAGTTACACTTAGAAAATGTACCTGTTCCAACTTACATACAAATTCAACTTAAAGTGATAAAGGCGGTCCCCGGTTACAAACATCCGACTTACAAACAACTCCTACTTACAAACGGAGGGAGACAACAGGAAGTGAAAGGAAATCTACCCCTAGGAAGGGAAATTCACTCCTGTAAGAGTTATTATGGGAAAAAGGTGTCTCCACTAAAGCTTTATCACCAATCCTTGTTTCCACAACAACCCAAAATTTTCAAAATCCAATTATCATTGAGATAGGAAGTGAGGTGATATCTCCTGAATAGAAACATAGACAGCAAAACAAACATTACAGGGGTGTTAACCCTTCCCTATGCTATCCAAACAGCTTTAAAAAAAACAAATTCAACTTAAGAACAAACCTACAGACCCTATCTTGTTTGTAACCCGGGGACCGCCTGTGTTGTAGAAATTTAGGATGTGTTTATTATGTATTGTCACAGTGTCTCCCAGTGTCGGTTTAACGATATTCTCTGTGTACAGCGAATATGGCTTTAACCGATATTGAGGAAAGGCCATTTACAATGGAAACCTTCCATTATTTGATATCTACACTCTACCCGCCCGATTATCCTGGCCGGCAGGCGCCCTGAACGGTTGGAGCAAACGCCGGTCCGGATCTTTGAGGTGCAATGCACTTTCTGTGGCGCGGGTATATTACCGTCAATCAGGGTGCCCCTGTATTATGTACAGATTTGCTTGGCGGCAGTTTACTTGGGTTATGGAAGGTATTGCCTTTTATCTAAAGATAATGATCTGTAAGCTTTTTGTCGCGTCTGATCAATGTGACAGAAATCTACAGCTATATTCCTTCGTGCATAATTTACCCTTTAATGGAACAGTAGTATAATCGCCATGGAGTATAGTTCATGGAGTTGTATTTGATAGCGATTTGTTGTAATGGCAGTTCGAGGTTTTGCATGCATGGCATTTTGCTTGGAGGGCCTCTGTGAGATAGCGCTTTGGTTTCAATGGAGGTCATGTCTCCACATGGCTTTCATTGTTATCTGGAGACAGCTATTGCTCATACAGGCCGGCCAATCCCCATGCATACACGCCTCTTCTATTGTATCGTTTGAATATAAACAAGTGTGTCATTGGTTGGTGTTTTGTATTGAGCTCATGTCATGTGACTGTGCCTTGGAGGCTGATTGGCTGATTGTGAAGCCACCAAGTCTCTTTGTTACCCCTGTCTGATTTCTATAAATAAAGCCTGAAAGCTCGGCCACCTAGGACAACCCTGTGAGCTTGCCATGTGAGAACAGCTATTTGTGTCTGTCTTACTTGCTTTAACACGAGTGCACTCAAATGCACTATGCAAAAGAGCTGAAAAGTGCGCTTATTAGCGCAGGCAAAATATAATGCATATAAGGTATTATAATTGCCCTTACACCTGTACTAAAGTCTTGTTTTTTTTTTTTCTATAAAAATAACAAACATTATTACTTACCTGCCCTGTGCAGGGGTTTAGCACAGAGCAGCCTGGATCCTCCTCTTCTCGGGTCCCTCACCGGCGCTCCTGGCCCCTCCCTCCTGTCGAGTGCCCCCACTGCAAGCAGCTTGCTATGGGGGCACCCGAGCCAAAGCCGCAGCTCTGTGTGTCCATTCAGACACTGAGCCGCGGTTCGGCCCTGCCCCCTCTCTCTCTTATTGGCTAACTGACAGCAGGAGGGAGGGAAGGAGCGTCCCGGGCAGCCGAGGCACTTGTACACATCACTGGATCGAGATGGGGCTCGGTAAGTATTAGGGGGGCTGCTGCACACTGAAGGTTTTTTATCTTAATGCATAGAATTCATTCAGATAAAAAATGTTCTGCCTTTACAAGCACTTTAAGAATAAAACTATAGACCCTATCTTGTTCCTGTACTTTCCTGGGAATCTAACTGAGGCAGATTTGCTCATCTCTGTTTTACTTTATGTGTTTTTGTTATGCGATTATTCACTCAGTATCACATTGTCTTCCTGTAATAAGGTACATTCTTGTCCGTAGCCTGGGTGTCATGCTGGAAGGTTGGCCACCTATAATTCTGTTTTTTGTAAAGTCAAAGGCACGTGATTCAAAATAAATAATGTACAGTAATGCTACTAGACTCCCTTCTTCCATACCTGCTAATAATTAGTCACAAATCTAGGCATTTGAACCCGAATATACAGTATCTAAAAAATGCAATGACTTAAGATTGCCATTACACAAGCAAAATGAAAGTGAGACTAATATGTATTGAAAAGCAGCTGTGTGTCTGAGCTGTAGAATGACTTTTAGGTAAAAGTGCTCATCCTTTCTTATCAGAGCTGCCTGTTGTTCTGCACATTAAGCTTGCAGAAAGCAACATGCTCACATCAGCATTAGCTGGGCAGCCTGGATCCTTTGATAAAGGTGCCCAGAAGAAGGAAGGACACAGCACTTCATGGTCCCTGGTGAAACACCAACAATCTGTCCTCTGGGTGGAGACAGCTCCTGGAGACAGGCACACGTAGGGAGGAAAGGGGGCAGGGAAATCTGCAAGTGTGCAAATTCCCCAGCTATCAGGATGTTAAATACTCCGATCCTCTTTGACAGATACTGCACAGCTCAGGGAAGCCAGCCTTCTGTCTGCACTGCTTGAGTTCAGCACCAAGGGCAACCTGTCTTAAAACTTAAAGGGCATTCACATAACAAGACTGAGCAGATCTGCTCATCAAACTACTTGTGGCAGCCTGTACAGGATGTTTTGGTGACTGCTTGCAACAATTGTTTGTTCTTCAATTATTCTTGCACAGCAGCATATCTCACCACCTTGCTGGGCATGGATGGGTACAGGTATGACGGGGATGCTCAGCAAGGACTTTATGACTATCGACTAATTGTAGGGGATGTAAAGGAGCCCCCGCTTTCCCCAACTCATTCTTCACAAAGACGTTCCCTGCTTAATGGCTGTTCACCTGTGCATGGTGGGCATCTTCATGGGCATGAGACAGCAGCTCAGAGGTACACTGCTACCAGACTACAGGCTGGGTATGAACCCGAGAGGTAAGCAGGACTAGGAGGAAATAAGTTTCCTTTTATCTTTTCCTTTAATTACTTAATTGCCCGCAGGTCTTAGTGTAGTAGAAGTAGGCTGTGCCATTTATACCTATTTAATATTTTTGTGGTTATTATTACTCATACTTAAAGGAAGTTCACTAGTACTTCTGCGAGTTAACTGGTTTTAGGTACGATTATCATCATCACACTTTTCTAGTCATCAAAGGTGCGCTTTAAATTACATTTTGTTATAAAAATAACATTTGTTCAATAAAAAGAAAGAGGTTCGGTTAAAAAAAAACATGTGGTTTGTATACCATAACCATCATTTTTGAGTTTTATTATGAAAATAATATTTCTTCGGTAAAAAGAAAGAAGTTTTTTTAAATAAATCAAATGGTTTTTATACCATAACTTTTGAGTTTTGTACGAAAATAAAGTTTCTTTGATAAAAAGAAGTAAATTTGGTTAAATAATTCAGGTTCTCTATTTATCATAACTGATTGGATTCTAGGCCATGAAGATAAATGCATTGCAATCACGGTATAAATTAAAAGATGTTATCTTTAATGCACCAGGTTCCAAGTGTGCTGTAACTTGTTAGTGCTCAGAACTTGTCAGCACAGCTTAGAGAGTTTCAGGTCTGTTCACCTTTTAGCTTTTCTCAGATGTGATCCTCCATAAGCAGTAGCAGTGCTTCAAAGATGAAAAAAAAAAAACTGTCTTGACAACGATGCCAGAGTATCTATAAAACAAGGATATTTAAAGTCAAACCTTTCTTTATATTTTTGGATACAATGGAGAGGTGCTGAAACCCGTGGCAGGATTTGAATGTTGTCTGCGTCACCACCGGGAAAATTCACCTATTGTACCTGAATTGGTGACCATTGTCATTGTGACAGAAGGTAAATGGAAATTCATGATGTTTACAGTTGCCGGTGGAACCGGAATAGATAAGAAACCTTCCAATGGGGACGTCTGTACCAATCACAGCTGTCTAAAAGGAGATTTCCCCTCACTTTGGAAAGATTCTTCCTTCCTGTTGGGTTTCCAGGACAGGAGGTGAGGGAAAGTCTCCCCAACAGGACATTGGGGAGAGGAATGTGTTCTGGACACCATTTGTTTACAGAATGGCCCCTGAAACAACTTTCTCACGTGATTGGCTCACAGCTTTTCCCAGGAGTCTGCACTGAGCTGTTGGATAAATAAGAGGCATCATATGCAACAGGCATTTAGTTTTAGCTGAGATGTTTTCGAATGCCCTTCACAGCTGAAGGGAGGACGGAGACGATGCTCCTCTTCTTATTATAACACTGAGAATTCCTAGGTGGTAATAATAAAGGCAGATCCTTCCGTTTAGCAGTCCATGTGAATTGGGACATAAATAGATAAACATGAATTTCTTCAGAACAAAAAGGTAAGTCGGCAGAACAGTGGTTCAGGCCTTGTGGGGCCAGCCTGATCCTTTCCAGCCTTATTACTTTGTTTTTTTTAACTTTGAGTCAAAGGAGCGTAGGTGTCTAACAGTGTGAGATTTTTTTTTTTCTTAGTTTCTCAACCGGATCTGCAGTGTATGGGTTATTTCTATCAAGATTATTGTACCCCTTTACCCTACCTTTACTTCTCCATCTTTCCTATCCCGAACACATCTTCCCTATCCCTTTCTGACCCTTGTCCCCTAATCTTACCCTCCCCTCCTCTCTCTTCTCCCGTCTATTCTCCTCTCTCTTCTCCCTACTATTCTCCTCTCTCTTCTTGGGACTGGTGTCACCCAGTCTGATGTAGTATTGTGTTTGCAAATGTGATTTTGCAGAATGAAGGCACTGACTCGGTTGTATCCATTATTCATGTTAACTTTATTAGTGTGTTTTGACCAGTTTAGTACAATCTTGCTCCATATTCCTGCTTGCATTGTCTTATTTTCCTGTATGAAAACCAAAGAAATTAACATTATATATCAGGGCCAAGTCTAGCCTGATCTGATTTGGAGGTGCAGTAAAAAGGGGCATAATGTTAATATTGTGACAGGGATGCAAGGAACCAGTATTTCTTGTAAAAATATATATAAAACCGCGCTTAGGATAAAGATTCACATGTGGGACTGCTGCCTTTCAACAACCCCCCATAAGGGAGCGACCTAGGTATAGAAGATATAGAGAAATGGCGCTGTCCCAAGTGTTAATACCACAACCTACTGCACAAGTAGTTCTGTGCAAATAAAATATATAATAATTGAAATAAATAACATCAACCAGTTAGTATACACCACTTCTCCTGCCAGCAGGCAGGTACAGATGTAAACGCAAAAATGTGAATCCAAAAAAGTGCAAAGTGCAAATTCTCAATAAATGTTCATAATCAGTATAAATTCAGTCTTTTTCTTCAAAAATTCATTGTGATCAAAAAAACTTTTCATAAAAAATGTGAAGTTAAAAAATAAAAAAGTATAAAAAATATATGTCAGACACGGAAATGAGTATCAATGGAGGAAGGTCTATAAAAATACTGTATCATTAAAACATCTTCTATATTCCTTGCAAAAAAACGTGAGGAGACAATGTATTATCTTGTGAAGAAACATCCGTATAAAGTGACTTTCGTGCTCTTTTTTTGTAATCAAGGTGACTTCCACACATGCTCCCCCTCTCGGGTCCCTACTCACCACATTTCCACACCCCCACAGGGGTAATGCGCCTGGGTTATTGGGATCTTTGTACGCTGTGTTCAGCTTCCTTTCTCCAACAGCAGCCGCACTGCAGGTACTTGCAGTCCTCTTGGTCCGCCAATCAGCTCAATAGGGAAAAAAAGGGAAATCCCACATAGTGTAGTATCTTTGCTGCATGTGTCCAGTTGCAAGGAATATAGAAGATGTTTTAATGATATTTTTATAGACCTTTAGTGCCATTTCTCTATATCTTCTAAACCAGTATTTCTTGTTCACTTGGCATGCCCAATTGCCCGCGAATAACGTCTGACAGGTAGTATAAAGGCAGTCCAGGAGTGAACAGGGAATGCTGTTATGTATAAGGCTGTCATTAGTTTATGATGATTAAAGAGAAGTTCCAGTCTCCTCCCAAAAATTTAAAAGTCAAATTACTGTAGCTGCTGACTTTTAATATAAGGATACTTACCCGTCCAAGAAACCAGCATTGTTCTCACCCAAGCCGATTTTTCAATCGGCTTCGCTTTCCAGGCACCGCGGCATCTTGACTAAGGGAAACTGGCGGTGAAGCCTTGCAGCTTCACCGCCAGTTTCCCACTGTGCTTCTCTTTGTGAATGGTCCTGCAGTCTTCAGGGACCTGTGATGTGTCCCAGAAGGCTGCAAGGGAAATATGGGGGGACCGAACTTACACTTGGATCACCGTGGCAATCTGACGAGAAGTGGGATTGGGTACCTGTCAAGACCAGGTACCCGCTCCCCCTAAAAAAGTGCCAAATGTGGCAGACAAGAGGGGTAGGATGTAAATAAGCAGATCTTCCCCATTTGGATAAAGTTCCACTTTAAAGAGAACCTATGTCCCCTTATATCAGGTGTGCCTATCAGAGTCCCCTCTTACATCAAGAGTTTCTATGAGAGTCCACCTTGCATCAGGTGTACCCATCAGAGTGCCCCTTTACATCAACTATCCTCATCAGAGTGCCCTTTATATAAAATGCCCACATTAGAGTGCCCCTTTACATCAACTGCCTCATCAGAATGACCTCTTACATCAACTGTCCCCATTAGAGTGCTCCCTTACATCAAATGTCTCCATCACGTCTCATGGATTAGTGGATGTACTCTCAGAGATCTGGGGGGATGACAACTAAAATTTGGGAGGCACAGCCCACTCCAGCACCCCTCTAGATCCAGGCCTGTTATTTACAAAAAAAGGTATGACTGCAGAAATGTCAATGAAAATCTTTGCAATGGGTGTAATTCAGTTTTTCTCTCTTTATTTCAACAAAAGTTAAGTTTCGCTGGGAGAGCTGGGATCACACATGTGCAGTGAGTTAACGTGTGTAAGATTACAGCGTAAAGATGTGGTCCACGACTAATGCTGGCTTCACACCGTGTACATTTTAGTGCTTTGTTGTGCTGTTCAATTAAGGCCTGGTTCACACCTATGCATTTTTTTTAGTGTGTTTTCAGTTTTGCAGAAAAACACTACAGTCCTATGGGTCACGTTCACATCTGTGCGTTTTATGGAGAGGGCCAGGGATTTTTTTCTGGTTTTGGTTCCATAGACTTCAATGGATCAAAAACATGTATTGAAAAATGCGCCTGGAATATGCAAACTGAAACCTGCATAGGGTGAAACAAGCCTTACCATGCATTGTGCTGTGCTGCATTGAGAAAAATAGTGCAGATAAATGGGCTGGCTTAAAGGATTAGTTCAGCTATACCAAATATCTGCCTATACAGGTAAGGGGCTCCTGTAGATAAAAACAATCTGTGCAAATTTGACCAAAGATGATTAATGCTCTTGCTGTAGGTGTCGCTATTTATATATACCCCAAAGCCTAACTGAAAAACTCCCGAGATATCATCCCATCCTGCTTTGTTGCTAGGACGTTGCTAAGACATTCCCAGCCGATTCTTACTTATAACTCTGTCTCCTGTCATAGTAGCTCTGAACTCAGTGATGCTGTGACAGAAGAAATAGTGGATCACATATGTGTAGGAGCTTGCTCCTGTGATGCTGTGGGGTGAGCACTAAGAGCTGGGAGTGTCTCAGCAACAGGGCCAGTGCAAGGATTTTTATCTACTTAGGCGAAGGTGCATTTTGGTGCCCCCCTTCCCACGTCTACAGCAGTGTGTACCACAATAACGTGGTATAGTGTGATAGATATTATTAATAATTAATATATATAGATATTCCAAAGTGCTAGCACAACAAATAATAAGCACAAAACACCAATTTCAGTGTACCGTCACCAAGACTAAGCACATACCATTTACGTATCAAAAAATGTGACCTCTTAAACTTATGAGGCCACATGTGCTTGTTGTCTGCTGGATATTTACAACAACTTTGCTGAAAAAGCAACACTGTGGTTATAGTAACTTGGTCCGGTACCAACCACAGAGAAACCCATATATGCAAAAAAATAAAGCACACTATAGTGCAATACCAGGACAAGTAAACAATGTGTTGCTTTATCCCAGTAAAGTTTGCTGTAAGTACATGACTTTATTAAAGCAGTGCAGTATGTCCTGGTAATGCACTATAGTGTGCTTTATTCTTTGCATGCTAAGGGTTGCTGTGGTTGGTACCTGAACAGGCAGAGTGGTGCAAGGCCGCTCTTGGGAGAAAGCTGCCATACACGCATTGTGAAGTGGCTGCAAATCTCTAGCAGATGACAAGTGCATGTTTAAGAGGTAAGCAGATAGTGAGTACTTTGTCTTGGCGATGGCACACTGAAATCAAAGCAAATAGCTTGCACAAATGTATCCAAGCACAATTGGAATGTGTATATACTGTATATATAAATATATATATATATATATATATATATATATAAATCATTCTTAATATATATCACATTGCACATTAGGCATTTTCCCATGAATGGTAAAATCAGGTCCACTTGTCCCTTAGACTGGCTGTGTCTGCTCTGCATATACATAACGGGCACAGACTGGTTATCCTTCTGTTTTGCTCACTGGGGATCAGCAGACGGATCTCCTGCTGACCAAATCAGAGTCTGTCCCATGTAAAAATGGCCTTTTTTGTTGATTGTCTTGCTTTGCCCCATCACCTCTGCTCTGTCTGTCCCTATGTACTGTCTAAGCCCCCCATACACACTATACAATTTTCTGTAGACTTTTGTCTTCAGATTTACCAAAATCATATAATATGAGGTCAAGCCTCAAGAGTTTCAATTAGCATGCAATTAGGCCAGTCCTTATACTACATGGTTTTGGTAAATCTGAAGACAAAAGTCTACAGAAAATTGTATAGTATGTATGGGGCTTAACTGTCAGCATCTCTCTTTTTCCCTTGCCTTGTCCTTATGTCCTCTTCTCTGTCCCTATCACTCCTCTGTCTCTAGATGGATCCCATGATGTACCTCAGTAGACTGTACATGCAGCAGACTGTTGAAGACATGATCAGTCCCTTACCCCTACCTTCGACTGAGGATCCATGCCTTTCCTGCTACTGTGCCTGCAGGGCGCCTCCCCCTGGTCTCCCTCAGCTCCTCCCCTTCATCTCGAGTCTCACTCACCTTCAGCTCACAGATGAGTGTGCTGGGCTGGAGGCGGTCCTGCTGCCACCCACATGGGAGGGGAGCCTTTCAACAGAGAGAGCGAGGAGGGAGGGAGGAGGAGGAGGGAGGGGGGCTGTCTGTGAAAGTGTGATAAAGCAACTGAAGTTCACAGTGCTCGGCGCGGTGATGCCATCTTATGTCCTAGCAGGGGGGCACCGGCATAAACACTTGAGGGATTTGTGACTTTAGCGCCCTCTCCTGTCCTAGCGCTCTCAGGCGGCTGCCTTACTTGCCTTATGCTGGCGCCAGCCCTGCTTAGCAACGTCCTAGCAGGATGGAATGATACCATCTCTGGGTGTTTTTTAGGCAGGCTTCAGGAGGCACTTAGAGCGGTAGTAAGGGCATACGCAGTATGCCGTTCATTTAGGCTACTTTCACACCTATGCCGCCCGAGCGTTAGCAGTAAAACACCGCTAATTCGGGGCTGCAGCGGTGCGATTTTAACCCCCTACAAGGGGTTAAAAGTGCCGGCTAGCGGCGCTCCTGAAGCGGTGTGCAGCCGCTTCGGGAGCATTGCCCATTCATTTCAGTGGGCAGGGGTAGTGGAGGAGCGGTTTATACATCGCTCCCACACCGCCCCGTAGATGCGGCTTGCAGGATATTTTTTACCGTCCTGCAAGCATACTGCCCCAGTGTGAAAGCACTCAGGCTTTCACACTGGGGTGCATTAGAAGACAGTTTAGAGGCGCTTTGCAGGTGCTGTTTTAAGCGAAAACATGCCTGTAAAGCACCTCTGGTGTGAAAGGGGCCTTGCAGTGCAGTGCACATCTGCTGGTGAAGTCACCGGCTGCAGAAATTGTTAATATCTCCTAAACGGTGTATGTTTAGGAGATTTTCCTTGTACCTATAGGTAAGCTTTATTATAAGCTTACCTGTAAGTACAAGTCACCAGGCGGTGTTTACTACTGCTTTAAATGGCTTACACCTAAAGCAAGGGCATTATTGAACTTTGGTCAAAGCTGCACAGTTTTTATCTACCTGCTTAGGTATTTTTTATCTCTTACCTGCATAGGCAGTTTTTTGGTAACAGTTAAAGGGTTAGCTGGTGGAAGTGGCTCATGATCATGTGACCACTGCAACAGTCAATCACAATGGTGATTGATCTTTCCCGACCCGCCAGGTGTACAGGCCCCGTTATAGGGACACCTGGGCTGGGAGGGAAGAGGATAAAATAACTTTCATCATCATTGCTGTTTGGTTATTTGCTGTGATTTTAACTCTTTAATAATGCTGAAGGTCAAATGTGACAAAGTTTGTTACTGAGTCATTTCGGCAATGGTCCATTCAACGTCATCTACCTGTACATTTTGTTTCCACCTCTATAATATTGGGGCAGGAGTTCAGGTCATCTGTTTCCTCCAATTATTATACAGGCATCTCTGTGTGTGACATTTTATTGGTGCTGGTACTTACTTTTCTAGTATAGCCAGTCATGATGATCACTATTGAATAACTGAACCACAGCGCATGTAACCAATATCACTGTGCTCCTTTCGATAATTTATACTGACACAAGTGTGGCAGAATATAACATAATGCTTTAGGGTCCACAAGGAAAGATGAAAACTTTTAGGCCCCTCTCACACTAGTGGTCTGATCTGGTCCGCCTATCTGTCTTTTAGGCGGACCAAACTGGACCCTAAATTCTTCTCTATGGAGCAACATGTGTCCAGTGGGGTATGGGGGGGGGGAAAGTCCGCCCTGGGTGCCACACATGGGGGGGTGTTCAGTGAGTCAGTAGCATCACTACTATGGCAGCTGCGGCACGGCTGCTGCTTACACACTGTAGACCCGGCCCGCCAGTGCCCGCGGGCGTGGACAAGAAAAGTGTCTGTGTTGTGTATAATAAAAAATCAGCTATATAACTCATTAAGAGCAAGCGCCACTCGGAGGCGCGTTCAGGTGATTCACCACCTCTCTCCTCCTCCCCTCCGAGTCCTGACTTACGTCATTCTCGGCCCCGCCCGGCGCCCGCTGCACTAGTCAGACAAGGAGAAGAGAGAGTACCCCCTTCCTCCACAGCCACCTTCGTACCCCCCCTCCTCCACAGCCACCTCTGTACCCCCCTCCTCCACAGTAGGATTGCAGAACTGGAGGGGTCTGCGTAACATGGAGGGGGTGCAGAGCTGGGGGGGGTCTGTGTAACATGGAGGGGGTGCAGAGCTGGGGGGGGTCTGTGTAACGTGCAGGAGTCCAGAGCTGTGGGGGGGGTCTGTGTAACATGGAGGGGGTGCAGAGGCGTCGACGGTATCATCACTACGATGACTGAGTGACTTGTGG
>BLSH010369222.1:611887-629925 GCA_018402905.1 Glandirana rugosa | reverse complement strand
CTCATTAAGAGCAAGCGCCACTCGGAGGCGCGTTCAGGTGATTCACCACCTCTCTCCTCCTCCCCTCCGAGTCCTGACTTACGTCATTCTCGGCCCCGCCCGGCGCCCGCTGCACTAGTCAGACAAGGAGAAGAGAGAGTACCCCCTTCCTCCACAGCCACCTTCGTACCCCCCCTCCTCCACAGCCACCTCTGTACCCCCCTCCTCCACAGTAGGATTGCAGAACTGGAGGGGTCTGCGTAACATGGAGGGGGTGCAGAGCTGGGGGGGGTCTGTGTAACATGGAGGGGGTGCAGAGCTGGGGGGGGTCTGTGTAACGTGCAGGAGTCCAGAGCTGTGGGGGGGGTCTGTGTAACATGGAGGGGGTGCAGAGCTGGGGGGGGGTCTGTGTAACGTGCAGGAGTCCAGAGCTGTGGGGGGGGTCTGTGTGATGTAAAGGGGTCTAGGGGTGCCAGGGGTTTGTGTAATGTAAAGGGTGCCAGGGGTTTGTGTAATGTAAAGGGGTCCAGAGGTGCCAGGGGGCTGTGTAATGTGTTATCTGAAAGATAGGTTTCAAATGTTTTGATAGGGGCGCAGTTTCAGTGCTTGCCATAGGCGCCATTTTCACTAGATATGCCTCTGCATGTGTCCATTTACACCTGCCTACAACCAGTCCATTTCGATACACTATAAAAAGATGGATGGGGATCTGTTCCCCTTCCATTTAGCAGAGTGTATGGCAGTTGGGGGTAAACGGACAGGCGGTCCATTTACATCCGACCACCCTTAGAGGAGAGCGAGCTGTGTCTGTGTCCGCTCTGCATAAGCAGGGTAGACATGGACCAGCCATCCGCCTGCTCAGCGGGGATCAGCGGACAGATGCCCCATGAAAGAGGGGCCTTAGACATAGGGTTGCCACCTCATCCCTTTAAACCCGAACACATATTAATTACACAGGTTCTGAGGCTAATTTGATGCAGATAAGACACTAAGTGAGTTTAATTACCACCTTAATCAGCCACAGAACCTGTGTAATTAATATGTGTTCGGGTTTAAAGGGATGAGGTGGCAACCCTACTTAGACATTAGTATAAAACAAATTATTGACAGTAAGAACTGAAGGTTAAAGCTGAAGTTATGCTTAAAAAACTGCCTAAAACTTTAGTTATGTCACTTACCTGTAATGAAGGATATCCCACGTTGTGCAGGCAGTTGGAAATCTTTACAGCAGGAATGCTTCTCCTCTTCCTGTCTCTGAACTTCCAGCGCTGCAATGGCTGGCAGGTTTAGGTCCTCTGGCAGAACATCAATACTAATGGTCTGATGCGGGCACACTCTCTCCTTCTTCCTCCAGTAAGAAAAGTTAATTGTTTCATTGATTACATTGCTTGTAACATGATCTGTGAAAGGGGAATAATCTGATCAGTCATAGGACTGTCTCCCCCATTCACAGATCATGTTACAAGAAGGGTAATCAATGAAAGAACATTTCTCAATGGAGGAAGAGGAAGGAGGGGACGTGCTCCTGTTGGACCATCTATACTGCTGTTTGACCTGCAGAAATGAAACTGTTAACCAATTCAGTGCTGTAAGTTCAGAAACAGGAAGATAAAACAGAGATAGGGCATTCCTGCAGTGAAGATTTCTCAAGGATCCAGCTGCCTTCATAATATATGACATATTTCATTGCAGTTAAGTGATGCGACTAAAGCTGTAGGCAGGGGGCGTAGCTGAGCAGCGGACGTAATCAGACGTGTGCTCTCTTCTCTCCACCGGAAATCCTGCATTTTATCCTCAGGGTGACCTGCTACAGCATCCGATTTGCACTAAAAACGCTCCAGGAAACCCGCACAGTACCACGGCACAGTCTGAGATACTTTTGGAGACCGCTGGCATGGCTAAAAGTATAAAAGAACCCTATTCTCTTCCCGAGCTGGAGATCCAAGATGGTGCCCAGCCACAGCGGTCATCGAAAGAGAGATACAAGGAGGCTGCACAGAAGCTTTTTTCTAAGCCTTAACACAAGGAATCCCCTGCGGTATCTACTTCCAGGGAGAGCTCGGGTGCTCCATCTGATGCTGATGACACAGTGCCACTGGATGATCTGATAGCCCTGCTAGCTGACTGGGACACAGTAAGTGCACAAAATCTGTCTCCTACTAATCCATCTCTATCCCCTGGGGAGGGCCCGGAGTCTACATTAAGAGACATTATGGCAGCGGTCACCAGCTGCACTACTTCTATTACAGTGCTAACAGCAGAAATCAAGGAGGTGAAAGCAGAAGTATCTTTCATTAGACATGACATTCAAAAGCTCCAGGAAAGAACCTCAGCCCTGGAGGGGAGGGTCAGCAATCTAGAGGACGATATGGAACTCCTGTCCAGAGATATTAAGTAAAATGTGATGTTAACTGCCCAGCATGCGGACCGGTTAGATGACTTTGAAAATAGAATGAGAAGGAATAATGTGCAGGCCATCGGTATACCAGAGAGAGCTGAATGAAAAAAACCCATTTGCTTTTATTGAGTCCTGGCTGCTCGCAGTCTTTGGTAAGGAATTATTCACTCCCATGTTCTCCGTGGAAAGAGAGAGTTCCCATGCTCCCCCTACCTCCAGGACATCCAAACCGCAACTTTCTGTTCAAACTGTTAGATTACAAGGACATAGATGTGATTTCTGCAAAAGCACTTACTATGAATGATGCTCTGGTTATGGATAACACTAAAATTTCCCTGTTCCCGGATTACTCAGTGGCAGTGCAGAAGCAGAGAGCAAAATTTATGGATGTAAAACGACATCTCAGAAATCTCAATCTTCAGTACGCCATGCTCTTCCCAGCCAAACTGCGAGTGGTGGAGGGGGAGGCATATTTTTTTGAAAAACCCTCTGCTGCAACTCAGTGGCTTGATAGAGAGGAGAGGTCATTTCGGGCATGTACATCCCCAAGGCCTGAGGTACCCTGATACATTGGGAATGTGCTCTGCCAATTATTGAGAGGAGGTCACCTTTACTGCCTTGAAGCAACGGTGGAATACAGATGCTTACCGTTTTGTTTACAACTTTATTGACAGTATCTGCTGATTCAGAAGTTCATACAAATAATAATAAACACCAGAGATAAAAGAAATATATATAAAAACGCTCCCCTTAACTCGATCTCTGCTCAGCGCTGAGGTATGCACTATCCCTAAAAAATATATAGCAGCTGCTAGAAAAAAAATAAGAATAACAAACAAACAGAAACAAGGCAACATTTGAATCTGTAGCAGCGCTCTATAAATGTCCCCACAGTTCAGTTCATAGTGTGATCCTCAGAGATAGATGTCTGTATAATAAACAGTGCACCTTCCACCACCACACGAGCACCACGTGGGGAATTGATGGTCCCCCTCTGGGGTACACACTTACCAGATGTAGGTAACTAGTGGGCTTCAAAAACACAGAAACTTTGTCTAAGTTCTGGATGATGTATAAAGGTATTAAACTTCATTCAAACGACCCGCTCCTCCAGATGGATCGCTCTAACCACGTCTCCTCATTCATCTGTGTCTATGAAATGCAGCCTGACAGAGCTGAGAGGGAGATTCATATCTCCCGGCACCGCAGCGCAGGAACAAAGTTTCTGTGTTTTTGAAGCCCACTACTTACCTACATCTGGTAAGTGTGTACCCCAGAGGGGGACCATCATTTCTCCACGTGGTGCTCGTGTGGTGGTGGAAGGTGCACTGTTTAAGTCCCACGGGCAAATCTTTTTTTTTGCCTCCTCCGTAATAGTGTCATTGAGCAATTTTACGTCCTGAGTCGAAAGGGATGGCAAAGAACATTCATCGAAAAAGGAAGATATGTCACTCCTAGTGGGGTGGACCTTGGAGGAATATAAGACATACTCCTGAAGAAGCGAGATGTTGCTCGCAAAATGCATAGAATGTTTTATGCTTGTATTACCCACGTACTCATTACACCCATGTATATGACTGTTTTTCAGCAAAGTGATCTCATGTCATTGTACTGGCTGGGCTGCCATGCTTTTACCTTTTGATCTCATGTCACTGTACTGGCTGGGCTGTCATGTTTTTACTTTTTCTCATGTCCAATAAACCATGTTACTATTGTTTACCACCCTTTTTGTTGGCCCCCTTACTTGCCTCATTTAAAGTCCGACGGGCAAATCTTTTTTAGTTTGTTCAATGTTTAGGGATGGAGGCATGTTATGGGTAGTACTAGACCCTTTCTCTTTTGCACTGTTGCGGAGGAGGAACTCCTTCTGGCCTTAAAACAGGCTTTCAATGGGAAGTCTCCAGGAGCAGATGGACTTCCATCTGAGGTGTATGGGTGATATGCGAAACAAATGTTACCCATGTTGCTTAAAGTATATAATGAGGCTTTGGAATTGGAGAAGCTTCCTCAGTCTATGAATGAAGCGATAATAGTGGTCCTGTTGAAATCGGGCAAAGACGCTCTTGTAGCGGACTCCTGCAGACCTATCTCCTTGTTGACATCAGACGTCAAATTACTGGCTAAGGTGTTGGCTTCGAGATTGTCAAAGGTAATACACAAACTGGTACACAGTGTATTCATTCCGGCCCACTCCACAGCACAGAACCTGAGATGGTTATTTCTGAAATGCCTATAGACCAGGGGTAGGCAACCAGTAGACCTCCAGCTGTTGTGGAACTACATTTCCCATGAGGCATTGCAAGGCTGGCAGTTAAAATTACTCCCAGAGGCATGATGGGACTTGTAGTTCTGCAACAGCTGGAGGGCCCCAGGTTGCCTACCCCTGCTATAGACAATACTGGTAACAAGGCAATATTCTCATTGGACGCTGCCAAGGCCTTCGACAGTGTGGAGTGGTCCTATCTGTAGGAGGTCTTAGAGCGGTTTGGTGTGGGAACATTTATTCAATGGGTAAAGGTATTATATGCATCCCCTTCTGCTTGGGTTAGGGTGAATAGGGAGTTATCAGAGTCCTTCCAGCTACACTGCGGCACTAGGCAGGGGTGTCCTTTGTCACTCCTGCTATTTGCCCTAGCCCTAGAGCCCCTGGCTGCTCTTATTTGAGCCTCAACTGAGATCACAGGGTTTAACAGTCAGAGGTTGTCTCGATGTACACTGACGATACCCTACTATATCTGGGAGATACAATGGGATCGATGAGTACAGTGATGCAGCTTATTGACAGTTTTGGTGAATTATCCGGATTCTCCATAAACTGGAACAAGTCAGTGTTAATGCCCCTAGACCCACTACCAGGCCCATTACCAGAGTGTGCGGTGGCAGTGGAGGTGGTTTCCAACGTTAAGTATTTAGGGATACAGATATCTCCTAACCCAACTGATTATATCCGATTGAACTTACTTCCACTACTAGCCAAATTCCGTGAAAAGTGTTCTAGTTGATGTAAGCTTCCTCTTTCAGTGGTTGGGAGGGTACATTTAATAAAAATGGTATAGGCCCCCCAACTGCTATACATTTTTAATAATTCTCCAGTGAGGATGCCAAGAAAGTGTTTTTTGCGTATAGATTCACAGTTCAGGAAACTAATATGGTGCAAAAACATAGCTTGTATTAGACTAACTACCTTACAAATGGGAAAATACCAGGGTGGACTAGTTGTCCCACACTGCAGAACCTACTATATAGGATCCCAGATCCAACAACTTGGGGGGTGTGGATTAATGGATCCCTTGGACTCAATCAGAAACATGCTTATTCCAGAGGGATCGGACTACTCTGCTCTGGCTCATTTGGAAGAAGGTTTCCCTCACCTGTCTCCAGCGCTACCAACAGTTATACTTCTTAAAGTGGTTGTCAACTCATGACAACCACTTTAACCTACAGGTAAGCCTATAATAAGGCTTACCTGTAGGTTCCCTGTATATCTCTTAAACCTGCACAGTTTAGGAGATATGCAGCGTACTTCCATGTGCCAAAATCATCGGGCACATGCGCAGTGAAGAAACGGCTTCCATGACGTTCTTTCACTGACATTGTGCCTCGATTGGTGTGACGTCACACGGCTCCGGCATAGCACAGAGCTGGAGTCCGCAGCCCCGGAAGGAAGAGGGGTGAAGATGGATGCTTCCTACTGCGTAGACAGCGTGGGCTTCCAATGCAGGTGTCACATAATAGGCTAGTATGCAATGCATACTAGCCTATTATGCTTTTACATTGCAGGGTAATGCAGAGCAACGAAGAGGAAGTAAAGCCCATCAGAGTTTACTTCCTCTTTAAAACTCTATGGAAACACTCCAAGACTAATTTAAATATGGTTGGCTTTCTAGCATGTACCCTGTTATGGCGTAATCTACAATATAAGGAAGTATTAAAGTTAGGAGGATTTAGAAACTGGGAAGTAGCAGGAATTAAATCTATTTTGCAATTATATAATTTCATATTCCCACGAAAAAATTCTATAAATATTTACAACTACGGCATGCATTGACCGCACAAGCAAGGGTTACTAGACTCACACTGATAGATCATCCAGTATATTATAGGAGAGGTGTTTCAGGCCTCAGACAAATAGGGCATGATATCTCATATTTATTCAATGCTTCTTAATGCTATACAACGTACCATATGTTTGCCACGCAGGAGGAGACGGGAGGAGGAAGTGGGTACTTATGACGGGGATGTATGGGAGGCCTGCTTATCGGCTGCCCCAATGGTGTGTGTGTCGGTCGCGCAGAAACTTTCCCACCTCTTTTTACTTCATAGAGTCTACAGGACACCATGGCAGCTATATGAATGGGGATGTAGAGACAATACGCTCTGTCCAAAGTGCCAGAGAGAACATGGGGACCTAATCCACATGTTGTGGAAGTGCCAAAACTCTTTCGGTACTGGGAGGAGGTCATATCCACAATATCCCAGGTTTATCAATACCAAATCAGAAGGGATCTCACTGTGTGCCTGTTGGGCACACTGGAGGAGGACCAATTAACTCCACATACATATGTGGCAATACTATGACTACTCTATGTAGCATGCAAATTAATTGCTAGATATTGGATTTCTCCTAGGGTTCCCACTAGGGGAACAGTGGATAGCACAGATCAGCTCAATGATAATTAGGGAAAAACTAACTTATCTTCATAGAAAGTTATTTTGTATATGGCAGCCATGGCTGGACCTTCCAGGTCTAACTCCTCAACAACTGGTGTTGGATAGGTTATTGTAGGGTTAAGGGTCACAAGTGTTAACAAGTGTTCTTTTTATTGCTTATGGATTATTTTTTATACAACTGAAAAGACATTTACAGAGAAGTTCTTTACATCATTCTATAGCCTTGCACAGTAAATAATAATAGAAGGAATAGTTTTGAAGATGTAATTACTTGTTACATACTGAAAACATAGATAAGATGTGTTTTGTTTGATGGATATGATCCAAGTATAGGTAATGTGTGTTAATGTTACTGCAATGTGTTGTAACGTAACATGGCTTATCTGTGAAGATTTTTGTTAAAAATACTTTGGTATTTTCAATAAAAATTTTCTTTGATTTAAAAAAAAGCTGTAGGTAGCTTTTTTACACTAAACTTCAGCTTTGGTGACTGTTTCCACTGTAGCTCAATCCCCCATACTGCTTACTCCCTTGGCGTGCGTGTTGGGGGCTGTGGACGCTAAAATGTATCCAAAAGGTATATACACTATGGTCACCAGATTACTGTACCTCGCTACGAAACTTCTTGCACGTTATTGGGTGGCTGCCACTGTACCCACAAGAGCCCAATGGGTGTCTTATGTAAACTCCCTCCTCCTCAGAGAGTAATTAGCATATAAACATTGCAAAGCAGCCAGGAAGTTCAACAGTATATGGCAGAATTGGTTGGACAGCCCCAGTCTTGCCCCCGCACAACTGGTGATGGACAGACTACTGCAGTTCTAGCCCCTAATGTAACCCCCTCACCTCCCCTTTTCTTTCTGTTTTTTCTTTTTTTTCTCTCTTTTCTCTTCCTTTTCTCCTTGCTCACTTTTCTTTATTTTTCCTGTTGTATAGTTTTTCTGGTTGCAACCTGGGCTTGGGGCCCACTCAATATTATCAGCCATGGAGAACTGTCATTATTCATTGTATGTGCCCCTAACAACGCTCAGATGCTATGTTTTTCCCCCCTACAGTTATGTCCCCTATTTGTTTTGTCTTGTTTAAACCCCCCAAAAAAAATGTATATGCAATGTGATAAATGACTGAACAATATATTGCCATGATGTGTACTGTATACCTCCCTTATGTTGTCTTTCCCGACCTGATCATTGTATGTTAAAGTCATTTGATATCCTTGTCAACCAATAAACAAGTTTTGATCAAAAACTTCAGCTTTGGTATATATGTCGTGGTACATCTTTCTTCCTGTAATATGCAATAATTAGGTAAAGAGCATGCTTGGCTTTTCTGCTGTGCAATGTAATATTATGCTAATAGAAGAACTCATGTGTGCTACAGAGTAGCAACCTATTTGGATTGGAAAGCACATTCTGGTCAGAATAACTGTACCTTGTGATTTTCTTGAGGGCCTTGGTCTGTGTAGACTGCCGCTTGGCATCTTGTGAGGTGACACTTTCTTTTCATGAAATAGTTTTGGTGTGTGCCTTCTTTTCCCTTCTTGATATAAATACAAGTATTAACATGCCAGGGGTGGACAAATCGACAACAGGATATGCCAGTGTTTTCCAAATGTTAGCAGATTCTATATCTATAAGGGCCATTTTTTATCATGATAATGTACTTAAAGCATAACTAAGCCCAAGAACAAAATGTCATATATTGCAACTTACCAGTAGTTATATGTAGTACAGTGCCTTGAAAAAGTATTCATACTTTTCCCACTGAAATTTTCCACATTTTGTCATGGGACAGCCAAAAAGGTAATTGTATTTTTTTGGGATCTCATGTGATAGACTAACACAAAGCAGCACATAATTGTGAAGTGGAAGGAAAATGATAAATGGTTTTCAAAAATGTTTTACACATAAATATGTGAGAAGTGAAGTGTGCATTTGTATTCAGCCCCCCTGAGTCAATACTTTTTAGAATCACCTTTCACTGCAATTACAGCTGCAAGTCCTTTTGGGTGTGTCTCTACCAGCTTTGCTAATCTAGGGAGTGAAATGTTTGCCCATTCTTCTTTGCAAAATAGCTCAAGCTGTGACAGATTGGATGGTGAGTCTCTGTGAACAGAAATTTTCAAGTTTTGCCACAGATTCTCAATTGGATTTAGGTCTGGACTTTGACTGGGCCATTCTAACACATAAATATGCTTTGATCTAAACCATTCCATTGTATCTCTGGCTGTATGTTTAGGATCGTTGTCCTGCTGGAAGGTGAACCTCCGCCCCAGACTCAAGTTTTTTGCATACTTTAACAGGCTTTCTTTAAGATTGCCCTGTATTTCGTTCCATTCGCCTTCCCATCAACTCTGACCAGCTTCCCTGGTCGTGCTGAAGAAAAGCATCCCCACAACATGATGCTGCCACCACCATGTTTCATGGTGTGGATGGTGTGTTCAGGGTGATGTACAGTGCTAGTTTTCCACCACACATAGCATTTTGCTTTTAGGCTAAAAAGTTCAATTTTGGTCTCATCTGACCAGAGCACCTTTTTGGAAAGCTAACACCCCAACATATAATCTATGAGGCATAATGAGTCTTTTGAACGGTTCATTTTTTTCCTGAAGTTTTTGGAAAATGTGGGAAAAAAATTAAAACACATTTTTTTTTTACACAAAATTGTCCATTTATAAGATATTTCTAACACAGCATGTACATAGCAAAAAAGACAACCCAAAATACATTCTGCTACTCCTCCTGAGTATGGCAATACCACATGTGTGAGACTTTTACACAGCCTGGCCATATACAGAGGCCCAACATCCAAGTAGCACCTTCAGTCATTCTAGAAGCATAAATCACACATATAATTTTCTGACTACCAATCACATTTTTGAAAGCCCTTCATATTTCTAACACATAGCATGTACATACCAAATACCAAAAGATTACCTGTGGTTTTAGTAGTTCAGTGGTCCACAGAGGAGAGCATCGTTCCAGGCAGCAAGCAGAGATGTGGTCAGCGACAGCAAAAGCAGTCGTCCAGGCAGCAGGCAGGAATACTGTCCATAGTTAGTACAGGCAGAGATACTGTCAGCACAGCCAAAGCATTGATCCAGGTAGCAGACAGAGATGTCCAGGCAGCAATACTGTCCATAGTCAGTAGAGGCAGCAGGAATAAACATGGTCCATAAAGTCCTGGGTCATTACAGGTAGCTATATGATCAGCACAGCCAAAGTATTGATCCAGGCAGCAGGAAGGACCATCAAGCTTAGGGCCAAGGGGACAGGATAGAGGCTTCTCCCACCAAAAACTCTTTGAAGCCTCTGGGACACCAGACCCTGTTCTGGGAACACAGAAAACCAAAACTGGTTTTCTCTACTCAGAACGCTATTCTGAAGCCTTTCACATATGTGAGACCCCTGTGTACTGAAAGTAGAAAGGCAAAAGATCAGTCCAAGTGGCAGGCAAAAAACATGGTCAATTAACAAGCCGAAGTCAGTGCACGTGGAAGTCAGAAACGTTGTTTAAAACAGCAGGCAAAGGCATTGTTGGCAAACAGGCTGAGGTCTGTACCCCTGGTAGTCAGAAACGTGATTTAGAACGGCAGGCAAAGACATAATCGGTAAACAGGCCAGGGTCAGTTAACGTGGAAGTTAGAAGCGTGGTAGCAGACAAATGATCCGCACAGCTCGAAACGGGGAAATGGCAGTTTTATAAATAAGGGGAACTAATATCTGATGGAAGTGTGATAAATTCTGAAACATCTCTGATGCACAGGCCAGGTTGGGAGGGACATTGGGGGCAATAGTAACTGATATCTCTTCTAATTCCTCCTCCTCCATCCTGTGGGGGGGGGGGGGTGCTGTAGGGAAAATGTTGCTCATGTTGCCACATCCAATCACTGGCTAAATCTTGCCGCCTCAACCTCCGCAACATCTTAAAAATTTGCCCCTTCCTGACTAACGACACCACAAAACAACTTATTCACTCCTTGGTTATTTCCCGCCTTGATTACTGCAACTCCCTCCTCACCAGCGTACTGTTACACAGGCTATCTCCCCTTCAGTCTATCATGCTGCTGCCAGACTTATACACCTTACCAACCGATCCACGACTGCTGCCCTGCTCTGCCAATCTCTTCACTGGTTTCCCCTACCCCACCTTTTAAAATTCAAAATACTAACCACAACATACAAGGCCATCCACAACACTGCCCCCAGCTACATCACCAATCTCATCTGCAGATATTGCCCCAATCGTCCTCTCCGCTCCTCCCAAGACCTCCTTCTCTCTAGCTCCCTTGTTACCTCCTCCTATGTTCGCCTACAGGACTTCTCCAGAGCCTCTCCCATCCTCTGGAACTCCCTGCCCCAGAATGTCCGGTCAGCCCCCACCCTGTCCGCCTTTAGGCGATCCATGAAAACTGACTTATTCAGCGAAGCCTACCCCACCTCCACCTAAGACCTGTGCTTGAGCCACCTCTATCAGATCATCCTTTGCAGCCATTACCTTTTGTACCACCTCTCCCTCCCTTTAGATTGTAAGCTCTATGAGCAGGGCCCTCCTATTCCTTCTGTATTGAACTGTATTGTAATTGTACTGTGTCCCTTCTTTATTGTAAAGTGCTGCGCAAACTGTTGGTGCTATATAAATCCTGTATAATAATAATAATATAATAATAATGAAGCTGACTCACACTATCAGAGCAAATGTTTCCTGGGGCGGACCTTGTTAGTAAATGAGGGCAGTGACAATGTCTTCAATATAAAAACAGCACAAAAGATAGGACTTTTAAGGTGCCCGGCTCAAAAATATGTAGATT
The DNA here is from genome assembly GCA_018402905.1 of Glandirana rugosa. NCBI lineage: Eukaryota > Metazoa > Chordata > Amphibia > Anura > Ranidae > Glandirana > Glandirana rugosa. Next base: position 618,067 of record BLSH010369222.1, on the reverse strand, counting down.
AACAGTGTTAATATAAAAATATGAATTTTATTCATTTATGCATTAAAAATTGATTTCAAAAAGACATATAATTTCATACAGAGAGAACATCATAAAAATTACTTAACAAGGGTGCATGCTTTACATGTTTCACCAATATTCGGCTTCTTCAGGAGTCTAAGAGCGCTGCATAAGACGAAATACTAAAAATAGAGAAGTATAATGTAAGAAAACATCAATTTAAACAGTAATACAGTACAGTATTTAAAATAGGCATTTTCATGCATGTTTATTGTTAACCAATCATCAAAAAGCATAAAATCATCAAAGGATATATACCAAAATGGACCCACCTGTATTTTTAAACTCCAAGCCAGCAAAGGACAAAGAAATAGTTGAATAGGCTAGACTCAAAGCGACCTCAGGTGTATGCTTATCTATTTTCAGGCCTCTCCTATCCGGTGATGTGATCTCCCTTGTGTCAGCCAGAGCTGGCTGCAGGGGAGAGAATAGAGTGGTCAACAATGGCTGGCAATTCCTGAGAACAGTGATGTCACCCATAGGCTTATCAAGACTCATCCACTGCCCTGCAGCTGCCACTTACTGACACAGACGAGCTGGATCATGTGACCAGACCAGAAAAGCCTGAAAATAGGTAAGTATGCAGATCTTTCTTTCACAGGTTAGTCAGAATATGTGTTAGTAGATTGAGGGAGCATTTTTAAAGCGGAGCTCCAGGCTTCATCAGAAAAAAGTTAAAGTCAGCAGCTACAAATACTGTAGCTGCTGACTTTTAATATTATGACACTTACCTGTCCCTGGATCCAGTGGTATCTTCACCCCAGCCAATTTTTCATTTGGCTCTCTGGTGCCGCCATCGTCATTTCTTGTAAGGGAAAATGGCAGTGAAGCCTTGCTGGCTTCCTACTGCGCATGCCTGAAGAGCACTACACTTTGTGAATGGCACGGCGGTGGGGGAAGGAGGAGGGGTGCCGAACTTCTGGGTGACTTTGCCGCGGTGTGTGGTGTGGGTGTAATAGATTTTTAATTAATTTTTTCATACTGATGCTTATTAATAAAGGTTACATTTTTTCAATAACTGTAGTGTCCGTGTAGCTACTTATATAGAGCCATCATTTTACACTGTGCATTATATATTTATTATACATTCACATCAGTCCCTGCCTGCAAGGAATTTACAATCTAAGGTTCCTAAGTCATACTAGGGCCAATTTAGGTAGGAGCCAATCAACCTACCTGCATGTCTATGGAATGTGGCAGGAAACCTACGTAGGGACAGGAAGAACATACAAGCTCCATGCAGGCAGTGCTGTAGCTGGGGTTCAAACCAACAACTCTAGCGCTCCTAGGCTGAGGTGCTAAACACTTTGGGGTTGATTTGCTAAAATTGGAGAATGCAACATCTGGTGCAGCTGTGCATGGTAGCCAATCAGCTTCTAACTTCAGCTTGTTCAATTAAGCTTTGACAATAAAGCTGGGTTGACACTTGTCCGACAAACGGACTGACATTGTGAGCACAAGTCGCATTACGTCACAAAATTAATGTTTCCCTATGAGAGCCGTCTTAACTGGTCCAACACAAGTCGGTCTGACTTTGAAAAAGGTTCCTGTACTACTTTGGTCCTACTTCAGCCCATTGAATATCATTGAAGTAGAATCAAAGTCGGATCCTTGTTCTAACCATCCAAATTGTGACATCCGACTTGGTGATTACAGCAGCAGTAAAAGGAATTTATCTCACACTGGGATTGTTTTGATTGGTCAAAGGACGAGTCACAATCTTATCTTGTTCATTCAAGTCGGATGGAAGTAGGAGAGAAGTAGGACCGATGTTGCAGGGCAAAGTAGGATCAAAAGTCTGACCGTTTTTGTGTCGATAGTGTGAACCCAGCCTAAAACCTGGAAGCTGACTGGTTTCTATGCAGAGCTGCACCAGATTTTGCATTCACTAATTTTAGTAAATCAGCCCCTTAGCCACTGTGCTGCCCATTAGTTAGGCATATTCCAGAATTCCAATTTAAGTATCAAGATTTGTCCAACCACCCCCCTCCCCCTTTTGAGTTTTAAGCAGTTGTAAGTTACAAACATTTGACTTAGGCCCCTTTCAGACTTGTGCAACTCGCACTTTACCACTTTTTTTGCCGCAATTTTGATGTGATTTAAAGCACTGCCTATGTAACCCTGAGGTCTATGGACCTCAAGTTGCATCAAAGTCGGACCAAAGTAGTGCAGGGACTACTTTAAAGTCGGTGCGACTTGAAGTTGCACAGTTATGAATGGTACTCATTGGAAATCATGGGGTAGGACTTGTCATGCAACTTTGCAGTCCCAAGTTGCAACACAAGTCACACAAGGGGCCTTACAAACAACTAATACTTACAAACGGAGGGAGACAGCAGGAAGTGAGAAGAAATCTACCCCTAGGAAGGGAAATTCACTCCTGTAAGAGTTATTATGGGAAAAATGTGTCTCCACTGATGCCTTATCACCAATCCTTGTTTCCACGAAAACCCAAAATTTTCAAAATCCAATTGTCACAGGGACAGAACGTGAGGTGAAATCTTCTGAACAGGGTCACAGACAGCAAAACAAAGGTTACAGGAGTGTCAACCCTTCCTTATGCTATCCAAAAAAACTCAAAATTATTTTTTTGCTGGAGTTACACTTAAAAAATATACCTGTTCAAACTTACAAATTCAACTTAAGAACAAACCTATAGACCCTATCTTGTTCATAACTTGGAGACTGCCTGTACTTCCCTGGGAATCTAACCGAGGCAGATTTGCTCATCTCTAATGTTTTACTTTATGCATTTTTCTTATGCGATTATTCACTCAGTATCACATTGTCTTCCTGTAATAAGATACATTCTTGTGTGTGGCCTGGGTGTGATACTGGAAGGTTGGCCACCTATAATTCTGTTCTTTGTAAAGTCAAAGACACATGATTCAAAGTACATTGTGTACACTAATGCTACAAGACTGCCTTCTTCCATACCTGCCAACAATTTGTCACAAATCTAGGCATTTAGAAATAATGAAACTGCATGTACAGTATGTAAAAAATGCAGTCACTCAAGATCGTTATTACACATGCGAGAGGAAAGTGAGACTAAAACAGTCAGGTCCATAAATATTGGGACATCAACACAATTCTAATCTTTTTGGCTCTATATACCCCCACAATGGATTTGAAATGAAACGAACAAGATGTGCTTTAACTGCAGACTTTCAGCTATAATTTGAGGGTATTTACATCCAAATCAGGTGAACGGTGTAGGAATTATAACAGTTTGTATATGTGCCCCCCACTTTTTAAGGGACCAAAAGTAATGGGGCAGTCCATAGGTACTCAAGGTTCTTGTGATCTGTGAGCACTAGGATAGGATGTGAAGCTCCTTCCAGGAGGTACCGCCATTCCTCCAGAGCAGATTTGATTGCCAGCAGTTCCCTGTCACCCACATCATAATTTCTTTCTGGTGGTGAAAGTTTCCTGGAAAAGAAGGCGATGGGATAGAGCGAGGCCTTTGGACCTCGTCTCTGCGAGAGAACTGCTCCAACTGCTGTCTCGGAAGCATCCACTTCAAGGACGTAGGGCAGAGTAGGATCCGGGTGCTTCAGGACGGGAGCTGAGGTAAACAACTTTTTGAGCCTGGAAAAGGCTTCTTGGGCTTCAGGAGTCCAGCGGAAGTGTACATCCTGCTTGGTAAGCTGGGTTATGGGTGAGATAACTGCTGAGAATCCCCTAATAAATTTCCGGTAAAAATTTGCGAAGCCGACAAAGCGCTGGACTCCCTTTTTGTCAACTGGGTTTTTTCCAGTCCAGAATAGCCGAAACTTTCTGTGGATCCATGGAGATCCCTGAAGTGGTGATATGGAAGCCCAAAAAAGAGATGTTGGCACATTCGTAGGCGCACTTTTCCGCTTTAACGTACAGGCCGTGTTGCCGGAGGCGGGCAAGTACACTTTTCACATGCTGGCGGTGTTCTTCCAGAGATGGGGAGAAGATTAAAATGTCATCTAAGTAGACGACCACAGATTGATCCAAAAAGTCCCGGAATAAGTCATTCACTAAGTGCTGGAACGTAGCTGGGGCGTTGCACAGTCCGAACGGCATTACAAGATATTCAAGGTGTCTGAACCGGGTGCGGAATGCCGTTTTCCACTCATCCCCTTCCCGGATGCGGATCAGATTGTATGCCCCACGGAGGTCCAACTTAGTGAAGACTGTTGATGCTCCGAGTCTCTGGGACCAAAGGCAGGGGATACCGGTTTTTGATGGTGATCTGATTAAGGTCCCTGTAATCTATACAGGGTCTGAGAGAGCGGTCCTTCTTTTCAACTAAGAAGATTCCCGCCCCAGCAGGCGAGGTGGAGGGTCTAATAAACCCCTTAGCCAAGTTCTCTTCCAGGTATGCCTTGAGGGCTACCAACTCTACTTCAGACAGGGGAAATATCCGACCGAAAGGGACTTCGGTCCCAGGTAAGAGGTCACTTGGACAATCATAAGGTCGGTGTGGTGGGAAGACGTCAGCCCCTTTCTTACTGAATACGTCCAGGAAATCGTGATAGGGTGTTGGGACGCGCAGGTGGCTTTCCTGGTCACTATCACTATTCAGACCGAGCACAGATGGAGGAGATTCCTGGGGCCGAGGCAGGCAATGGTTAGCACAGTAGAGAGAGCCAAAGCAGACCTCACCAGTTGCCCAATTAATGGTAGGGTTGTGAGCCCGTAGCCAGGGGAGGCCCAAGATAATCGGACAGAGTGGAGACGCGATAGCGTCCAGCCGTAGAAGTTCTGGGACATGCGTCGCTGGCGTTCTTCCGGGTTAATAGGTGGGCGGGGAAGCCCAAAACGTGCAGGCTCCAGTGGGTCTGGTGAAACGGAGGAGGCGAAGTCCGGGTCAGGACCAGGATACCCGGAATCTCCGGGTGAGACATGCGGGCCCCGTGGGTCTCTCAGCTCTGCGTTCCCGCAGGCAGCAATCTATCTGGATGGCCAGATCGATCAAAGCGTTGAGGGATGGTGGTACACCCATGCGGGCCAGCTCATCTTTGAGGGGCTCTGAGAGACCCAGCTGGAATTGGTGACGGAGGGCCGCATCGTCCCAGGCGGTGTCTGTGCTCCAGCGACGAAACTCCGACACATAATCTTCGACCGTACAGCTGCCCTGCTGCAGGGCATGGAGGGCCGCTTCAGCCATAGCGGCCTGATGGGGGTCCTCGTAGAGTTGGGCCATCACTCGGAAGAAGCGGTCTAAGGTAGTAGTCTCGGGAGCCCTTTGCTCCAGAAGGCGGTGGGCCCATGTCTGGGGGTCCTCCCGTGAGACCATTAGCCCCACTTTAGTGGCTTCCGAGGAGAAAGTCAATGGCTGGAGGCAAGGTATAATTTGCAGGAATTGCGGAAAGCCCGAAATGTCCTGCAGTCTCCTGCAAACCGCTCGGGCATAGGCACCTTAGGATCTGTTGGTGAGGCTACAATGGTGCGTGAGGCAGGCTGTCCAAGACTGGCTAAGGGTGACACAGAAAGCTCACGGATCTTGTCCTCCAGGCGGGTGTATCCTTCTTGTAGTCCCTTAACAGCCTGTGTGAGTCCCGCCAAATGTCCACATAAGTCTCCCATGGGAGAGGTCCCCTGCGCAGGCTCTGACATGGCTGTCCGTTACTGTCACGTACCTAGATAATTAATAATACTGCGCTACCAGTGCTAAAAAAATTAACGGTATATCTCCAGAAAAAATTATTATATGAGAAAATTGCTGCTATCACTACAAACAGTGACCCTACACTGACATGAATACTTTTATACAAATAAGTGAAGCGCAATTAAGATTATAAAATGAATTCCTCAAAAATAAATATAGTGCCACCTAGTGAAAATTGGTGAATCACATTTAAAACTTAAACATATATATACAATCAATAAAGTGCATCTACATATACATAATAAATCACATAAAAGTGCAAGTGATGAAGCCAGACACTCCCGCTGGCTGTAAACAATAGTCCATAACAGTGTCTCTTAACCACCTCAGGACCGCCCACCGTCAAATGACGGCGGAGCGGTCCTGCTCTTCCAGCGGGTGGACGTCATATGACGTCCTCCCTTTAAGCCGGGATTGCGCGCGAATATTTTCATAAGTACAGTCACATCCCAGTGACAAACATCACTATCGTCGTT
>BLSH010369222.1:576412-588392 GCA_018402905.1 Glandirana rugosa | reverse complement strand
GGGAGGTGTACTAATGGGGGATTTTTTGAAAATCCCGGAGTTCTGCTTCAAGATGTATAATGAGCTAGTGGATAAATCTGCCCACCAAACGACTTGTAATTAAAAAAGCTAATTTGGACTGACCTGCTAATATCTTTTATATATTTTATATATTACAGATGTAATAATAATTTTAAAATGTGCTAATGTTTCTGCCTTCCAAATTTCCTATATTAATGATAAGGGGTGTGCGATTAAAGACAATGCATTCTCTTTAAACTCCTAAATGCACCTAGTAGCCTATGTTTAGGCTGTAATGCTAGGTACACACGTGGAGTTTTTTTTCTTCACTTAACCCAGTGGGCAAGCGACAGATCGCCGTACTAACACGTTTAATGTTAGTGCTGCAATAGTCCCCACTAATCTACTGTGTTCTGACTTGGGGACTGTGCCCCCTCATGGGGACTACCCCAAGAACCCCTCCCATGACACGGTTATCAAAGCTCACAGCAATTGGCTGCAAGCACTGATTGGATGCTGTTTTTCCAGCATGCTCATTCAAGGAGCTGTACACATGGGCCGAAAGTTTGTTTAGGGACGAATTTCAGCCCATGTGTACCCAGTTTAAAGTGATATTAAAGTCTTGTTTTTTTTTTTTTTTTTTGAATAACAAACATGTTATACTTAATAAACCAAAAAGTGCTGCGCTGATAATCATAAGCTGGGGTCTTTATGAAAAATCCTTACTATCTCAAACAGTTCATAAAAAGGTAGTGAAAAAAGTCCCAATACAATTTGTTGCAGACAGTTCTCATCCACTTCTCAAAACAAATGTCTCATAAGGTGCAAATAGTGAAGATTCCTTTAAGTGTCAACGTGCTGGAAGTCATAAACAGTGTGAGGTTCCCACCACCACTCTATGGTTGCGCTTACCCCACAGAATTGATCTCTTGTTACAGGAGATTGGAAAGAGCCTTATTCTATATCTGCATGGAGATGTGCTGACATTGGAGTATCTGGATCCCCACTGTTGTGCCCGGTCACATGGATCTGGTCACCATACTCAAATATAGGATGTTTATATGAAAAGAAAGGCCCCCATAGCGTAATTCAGTAACAAAAACAGATATTTAATAAAAAGTATTGCACTTACACTTGAACGGATAAAAACAGGCGTATCACAGAAATTGCTTGATAGTACGTCTCGAATAGATATCGTGGTGTATCAGAGCGGAACCTAACCGGTTTCGTGGCTATCGGACTGCTTCCCAGGGCTTGGCGTCCACCTCTGACCACCGCTGTTAAATAGGGTAAAGGGGAGACATGGCTCAATTAGCAAATACCCGACGTCCGGGTCACGTTTAGCCTCCCCCTGGTTCTGACTCCTCATTGGCCAGGCTGAGTTCCAAGCCTCACTTTCAAAATCTTCAAGGGGTGATGGCTTGTGGTTTTACCTCAACTTCCATTTTTTTCCCATATACTTACCTGCTCTGTGCAGTGGTTTTGCACAGAGCAGCCCAAATTCTCCTCTTCTCAGGTCCCTCCCTCCTGCCCAGTGCCCCCAGAGCAAGCAGCTTGCTATGGGGGCACCCGAGCTGCTGCTCTGTGTGTTCATTCAGACACGGAGACACGGCTCACCCCGCCCCCTCTCTCTCGTCATTGGCTTACTGACTTTGATTGACAGCAGTGGGAGCCAATGGCGCCTGCTGTGTGTCTCAGCCAATCAGGAGGGAGAGTCCACGACAGCCGAGTCTCTCTTGCAACATTGCTGGATTGAGATGGGGCTCAGGTAAATATTAGGGGGGCTGCTGCACACAGAAGGTTTTTATCTTAATGCATAGAATGCATTAAGATAAAAAAAAAAACTTTCTGCTTTTAGAACCACTTTAAGTGAAGTGATAAAGTCCTTTTCTTTAATTCAAAACTGTTATTTGGTAACTCTTCCATGCTTCCTACAGATGAATGCAAAGTGTGATTTATAAAGATTCTTCCACTTTATTATGTAGTTTTCACAGTGTATATAGAAGAAAATTGTTCTCGTACATAGCTCATGTTTTCATTCTCCCAGTGCAGTAATATGATGAGTAAGCCTCAGTGTTCTACAAACACACAGGGCCCTAAGCTCCCATATTTCTGTCCTGAACTACATATACCTAATAATACTGCATAGTCCTGTAATTTCTCCAATAACATAGATAGATTTTGTAACAGCAGCCCTGGGACTCCATTCTCCAAAATATAGTTAAATTGAACTCTAAACATTAAAGCCTACAATGGTGTGGCATTACAGAGACAACAGAAACTTTTTGTTGTTTTGTCTATTATGCAGTACCAATTTTTTGTATGCGCTGTGCCTAGGGTTGCCATCTCATCCCTTTAAACCCGAACACATATGAATTACACAGGTTCTGAGGCTAATTTAACGCAGATATGGGCACCAAGTGAGTTTAATTACCACCTTAATCAGCCACAGAACCTGTGTAATTAGTATGTGTTTGGGTTTAAAGGGATGGCAACCCTAGCTGTGACAAACATTCCCTGTCTGTTATTGATGGAGTATATCTGCCACATAGAATCTTGAGATTCTTAAGGTAAATGGGTGGCAGTGAGAGGTCTGTAGGCAGCAAGGGGTTAAGCACTGGCCATACCTTGCTCCCCAACTGGGGTATAATTTTGCCTTACCTGGGTTTAATCAGTGTTGGTGCTGGGAGAGAAGGAGCAGGGTGTGAGCAAACATGCCTGCAGGACTGAAGCAGACCTTGTGAGGTCTATCTGTTAGCCAGGAGGCTTAGGCCTCATACACACGGGCGTATCTAAAAAAATAAACAAAACGTCGGGTCCGACGTCAAGGAAAAAAGTCAACGTTTTTCGGCGTTATGCATTGGCGTTTTTGAGCGTTAGTGAGCGTCGGCGTCAATAGGCGTTTTTTTTAAAAAAATCATCCCTCTGCTATTTTTCAACCTAAAAACATCAGCGTCAAAAAACGCCAGAAAACGCCGGTACAATATTAGGTGGCGTTTGTTGGCGTTTTGTGGCATCGGCGTCAAAAAACATCAAAACGTTACAGCCTCAGAACACCATGGCCATGGGTTCTACTTTCTGCTCACTAACACCGACGCCATCTACAGCTCAAAAACGCTGACGTTTTTATGGGGCCATTGACTAACATGGAGAGCTGCAAAAAACGCCAGAAAACGCCGGCGTCAAAAAACGTCCGTGTGTATGAGGCCTTAATGTTGTTCAATGGACTTATGTTTTGGGACTGTTTTCTACACCTGCGTGGGAAGCCTTTCTGTTATCCTTATTTGCTGACCAAATAAACACAGGCAGGAAGCCCTTAACCTTTCTTATGGCTGGATTACCTGTTTAAAAACTCTTCACTTGGAGCTAATCACCCACAGTGCTTCAAATATTAAAGCCCATCTTTATGTTTAATTCATTTCTTAATTCCTTTGCTTTCCTTCCCACTTAAAGTTTTAAAGCGCTACTCACTTTTTTGCACTGCATGTGGACTGATCAAACTTTACCTTGTACTATACACAACATTTTGGAAATGTATTGGGAGTAGAGCTGTTTTGTGAACATTTTAACCTTTCTGATATAGATTAAACAATGCTTGTTTCTTCTGTGAGAGGTTTCTACTCACTTCCTGTTTGGCTATGGGGCAGGAAGTGAAGGGAAATCTCCACAATGGGACACAGATGGTGCAAAAAAAATCTGACGGGTAATAACCCTCCCTTATTCTACCCAAAATGAAAAAAAAAAGTTTTGCCTATAGTTCTACTTTAAGATCTTTTTAAATGAATTACTAGTTAGTTCTTATATGCAAGTTTTTTGAATGCGCATAGTAAAGTGTTAATCATTTTACTTCTTTGTCCCCAGAAAATAACTTACTAAGTGCTTGCCATAGCTTGTGCTAAACAGCTGCCAGGAGGGTGAATGCTAATTCCTACCAGCATGGGAAAAATGGGACAGTAAAATGTCTATTCATCTTTTATAAATGCAGGCAAAAATCTCGTGAATGATTTAGTATGCAAATGAGTTGTACTGTGGTACACACTGCGGGATCCGTACAGTATCTGCTGCAAGTTACATTGGGCTCCAGACATTTTTAAAAGGCCTTAACATGGATGTCTTGTTTATACTCTTCTGTTTTGTATAATTGTAGCACATGGTGATTCATTACACTTTTCCTTTGAGTTGTATAATGGTTAGCTGACTTCAGCACCCCACGTTACTACAGGTCATTGACCACATCTCTCACAGCTGTTCTCCTTCTCATTGGTCTACTTTGAAGTCTTAATCCTCGTACACACACGATGATTATTGGACAACCAAACGTCCAACTTTTGTCCAATTTGGCTGTTGGCGGCTTTGTCTAGCGCACTGACAGTAGTCAAGTAATCGGCCAACAAAGCCAAACGTGGTGACGTGTTATGAGTGTATAACGAGGAAGTTCAGGTGAATGTGATTTGTAAATTATGAACACAGGTTTACACAACCAAACACTTCCTGGATTCCGAGCATGCGTGTTTGCACTCCCAACTTTTGGTTGGGCCAACTTTTGTACACACGAGCCAACAATCGGCCAACACCTTGTTGGCCAACAAAAGTTTTCTAGTCTTGTCAGCCAACTTCGGCTGTAGAATCGTGCATACTAACGGTCGGATAATTGGCCAACAGGCTGTTGGACGACCGTTGTTGGCCGATAATCGTACCATGTGTACAGGCCTTTACTCTCACTGGTTCTTTTATGGCAAATGAAATGACTGGGAACTTACACTTAAGTTGCTTAGCTTGGAAACATAGAAGACTGATGGCAAAAAAAGATCAAATGGTCCATAGAGTTTTTCCTGTGTTTTTTTTTGTTTTTGGTATTTTTTTTTTTTAATTTTATTTTATGTTTGAATATAGACCTATGTTTGTCCCAAGCATTTTTTAATCCACTTACTGTTGACTGACTCATTACCTATGCTGGAAGTCTGTTCCAAGCATCAAGTACTCTTTTGGTAAAATAATACTTTCTAGATTCGTTTTGAAGTTTCTTCCTGCTAGTTCCTCTATTCTTTATTCATTCCCTAACTCACATCTTTAATCTCTCCCTCTCTTCTGGCATCTTCCCAAACTCTCTAAAACATGCATTAGTCACCCCCATTCTTAAAAAGCCCTCATTAGACCCCACCAATCTTAACAACCTATGCCCCATACCCTTGCTCCCCTTTTTTCCAAACTCCTTGAACGTCTGGTTTACAACCGACTGAGCGACCACCTCGCCAAGAATAACCTTCTTGATCGTACTTCAGTCTGGATTCCGCCCTCAACACTGCACAGAAACCGCTCTCCTAAAATTCACAAACGATCTGCTAACAGATAAGTCCAATGGACACTATTCTGTACTCCTTCTCTTAGACCTCTCTACTGCCTTTGACACAGTGGACCATCCCCTCCTCCTCAAAAAATGCCTTTGGTCTTTGTGACTGTACTCTTCGCTGGTTCTCATCCTATTTATCCAATCGCACCTTCAGTGTCACTTACAACTCTACTTCCTCCTCTCCTCTCCCTTTCTCTGCCGGGGTCCCCCAAGCTTCTGTTCTTGGACCTCTCTTATTCTCCATCCACACCTCCTCCCTGGGTCAGGTAATAGCCTCCCATGGCTTCCAGTACTATCTCTATGCTGACGACACCCAAATCTCTCTCTCTACTCCTCAGCTCACTCCTGCAGTCTCCTCACGTAATCACTAATTTACTAACAGACATATGAGCCTGGATGTCACACTACTTCCTCAAATTCAATCTATACAAAACTGAGCTCATGATTTTTTCTCCCCCACGTGTCTCTTCTCCTGATTTCTCTGTCAAGATCAATAGCACTACTATCAGCCTGTCCCTGCATGCCAAGGTTCTAGGTGTAACCCTGGACTCTGAACTATCCTTTCGACCCCTTGTCCAATCATTTTACAAATCTTGCCGCCTCAACCTCCACAACATCATGAATGCTGCTGCCAGGCTCATCCACCTTACCAACTGCTCAGTGTCTGCCACCCCTCTCTGTGGCTTCCACTCACCCAATGAATTTAATTCTAACAACTTACAAAGCCACCCACAACTCGGCCCCCAGCTACATTGCTAACCTAGTCTCAAAATACCAACCTACTTGTTCCCTTCATTCCACCCAAAACCTCCTTCTCTCTTGTTTCCTTGTCACCTCCTCCCATGCTTGCCTCCAGGACTTTTCCCGAGTCTCTCCTATGCTATGGAACTCCCTACCCCAATCTCTCCGACTATCTCCTACTGTTTGCTTTTAGATGATCCCTGAAAACTCTTCTCTTCAGAGGAACCTATTCTGCCTTCACCTAACAACTGTACTTTTATTTTCTCCATCAGATCATCCCCCACAGTTACATTTGTATCACTTGACCCTCCCTCCTAGATTGTAAGCTCTAATGAGCAGGGCCCTCTAATTCCTCCTGTATTGTATTGTAACTGTACTGTCTGCCCTCATGTTGTAAAGTGCTGTGCAAACTGTTGGCGCTATATAAATCCTGTATAATAATAATAATAATGTCCTTGATCTTAATTTCATACTGAAAATACTGCCCTTCTGTACCTTATTTCCTGCCTTATTGTATTTAAAGCTTTCAATCATGTCTCACCTTTCCCTTCGTCCCTCCAGAATGTACACATTAGGTTCCTGAAGTCTCTCCTGATCATCAATTATCCATGTATATAGTAGAAGAAACGGACAGGCTTAAAGCAGAGTTCCAGGCTGAAATCCAACTAGGTTTAAAACAATAGAGCACCCCATCCCCCTCGTTTTTGGATAACTTTTTTTTTTTTTTTAGTCTTCTTGGTACCTTTTCTGCCGTTTTTTCAGAGGGGCTTCCGTCTTACCTCACACACATGTGCAGTAGGAAACCAACAGTGAAGCCTGAAGGCTTCACTGCCAGTTTCCCTTACTAGCAATGCCGGTCCCTGCACCCGAAGCCAATTGACCGATCGGCTTGGGAACCCTGGACAAGTAAGTGTCCTTAAATTAAAGTTAGCAGCTGCAGGCTGGAACTCCGCTTTAAGTGTCTGTATTGTCATTTCAATGGCATCCATTCTTTGCTTTGCAGGTACAGTACCATCAGATCACATAAGGACAAAAAGATAGCACCAGGCACTTGCATGGCTCTCTCAGGCTTTAGCGATGCCCAAGGGAGCTTGCTAGGAGAGGAGTCTTCATGTTGCTGGTGATATGCCTTCCCACTGGAGAAAAATACATAGGAGCTTTTCCAAACATACCACACACTAAACACTTGATTCCTGTGAGCATTTTGTTTTTGCCTTTTATCTCAAAACTTTTTGTTTGTTTTACATTTGTACATTTGAACTCTGATCACCACCATTTTAACAGCTTTAGAGGGGTTAGTAGCTGGTTATCTCTGTCATGTAGCAATTGAATGTTTGCTTTTCTCATACAACCTATAAAGTTGGCTTTTGGTTGCACAAAATAAAGCCTTGTATGCATTAGTAGTTTTCTATTTGTTCAACCTAGAGAGCTGAATGAAAAAGAACTGACAGCTCAAGTCAGAGCCGCTGTACTAACAACCCGATATTAGTACAGCGATCTCCTCTGCTGTTCTATTGTGTTCTGGCAAGGGGGTGACTCCCCTCTACCAGAACACTCTGGTGAGCCATCTCAGCCAATGGCTGATCAGGAGACGGTCCGCAGACCTTTTTCGGTCATGCCCTGGTTGGCTGGCTTTTGTCGGACCAGCTGCAGTACCCACAGCCTGAATGTCTGACGGTTTCTATTGAACCATCTGATGCTGCCCGACATTCGGTATGCGTGTATGGGGCTTAAGATAGCTTCTAGTGAACATCTGCCTCATGCCGACCTTAGCGCTGTCACCATCTATCATTGCTCATTTAGGTTACTTTCACACAGGGGGCGGTGGGGCGTTAGCGGTAAATCCCCGATAGTCACAGCGGGAATTTACCTCTGTTAGAGCGGCGCTACGGTGACGGGAACAGTGCGCTTTTAACCCCCCACAAGGTGCCTGCTCTCTGTGCTTCCGAGACGGTGTGCAGCCGCTTCGGAAGCGCTGCCCATTGTTTTCAATGGGCAGGGGCAGTGGAGGAGCGGAACATTACCGCACACCGCACCGCCCCAAAGATGCTGCTTGCTTTTTGTAACGTCCTGCAAGCGCACCACCCCAGTGTGAAAGCACTCCGGCTTTCACATTGGGGTAGATGGGGAGTGACTTTTGAGGCGCTTTACAGGTGCTATTTTAGCTAAATAGCGCCTGTAAAGCGCCTCAGTGTGAAAGGGGCCTTACACAACAAACACTACAGCCTGAATTGACACTGTGGGGTTGATTTACTAACACTGGAGAGTACAATATCTGGTGCAGCCGCACATGGTAGCTAATCAGCTTCTAACTTCAGCTTGTTTAACCACTTACCAACCGGAAGGTTTTCCAGCTTTAGGACCAGAGCACTTTTTGCGATTCGGCGCTGCGTCATTTTAACTGACAATTGCGCGGTCGTGCAACGTTGCACCCAAACAAACTTTACGTCCTTTTTTTCCCACAAATAGAGCTTTCTTTTGGTGGTATTTGATCGCCTCTGCGTCATTTCTGTTCGCCGCTATAAACAAAAGAAGAGCGACCATTTTGCAAAAAAACCCAAATTTCTTACTTTTTGCTAAAATTCAAATCCAAAAAAAAATATATAAAAAAACATTTTTTTTCACTGGTTTTGGCCGATTTATATAATTCCTCATATTTGTGATAAAAAAAATCGCAATTGTCGCTTATTGATTGGTTTGCGCAAAAGTGGCCGCGTTTACGGATGATGAGAATTCATTTCTGGGGTTTTTATTTTTTTTTTATTTTTTACTAGTAATGCCGGCAATCTGCGATTTTTAGCGATACTGCGATATTTCAGCGGACATGTCGGACATTTTTGACACTTTTTTGGGACCAATGACATTTATTCAACGATCAGAAATTTAAATGTCCACTGATTACTGTATAAGTGTCATTGGCAGTGAAGGGGTTAACCTGCAGGGGGAGATCTAGAGGTTAACTGTGTTCCCTGGGTGTGTTCTTACTGTGGGGGGGTTGGGCTACCATGGGCATGAGAGATCTAACTGATCCCAGTGACAGGGATCAGTAGATCTCTCATGCCCCTACTAACAGAGCGGGGAACCGCCGTGTTTACATCGGCGGTTCCCCATTCTTTCCCTGTGGCCGCTCATCTCGGCTCGCCGGCGGACACTCTCCTCAGGCCCCTAGTGGCTGATTGCAGATCGCCGTCTATTTACGGCGATTCGCGCTCAGCATCCCGACTGCCGCCGTGAAAACACGGCGCGCGGTCGGGAACTGGTTAATCAAGCTTTGACAACAAATCTTGGAAGCTGATTGGTTTCTTTGCAGAGCTGCACCAGATTTTGCACTTTTCAGCTTTAGTAAATCAACCCCTATTACTCATATTGTGAATGGAAAAGTGTAGATGGGGATGGTGACAGGGCTAATCACTAAATTCATTTCATCTGGTTCATCTGGAGCTGGCTGAAATTCAAATAGTGTATAACCAACTGAATTTGCTACTAAAGTTATTTGAATAAAGGAGCTCAATAGAGTAGACCTTTAAAATCTATTTATTAACTTTTCACTAATTTTGCCATGCTTTGTAATAGAAACCTAATTTTTTTGGGGACTGGTTCGGTAACATGACAACATATATGCAAAGTTTAATCTCTTGCTTGTTGCTTGTTGATAGCCACATTCTAGCACAGGCATCCAACCTACCGGCCGGAATTCATTACCCCCTCAGTAACTGAAGGTAAAACAAATGTTAATGCCTGAACACAATTTGCAACTTTGTCGCATTAGAAAAACGGTACATATCATCTACTTTGTGTATCCAGGTGAATTATGCCTTGATTTTTCAGGACAAATTGAGCTTTCATTTTTTGGTAAATGGTAATGGATATCTCCTGATTTTTCTTATTATCAAAGGAAAACTGGCCCTAAATAGTAAAAAAACATTTTTTTAAATTTAGTCGTATATTTCTTGCTATTACCATAACTTAGCACCAAAGAACAACTCAAAATAAAATCTCCTGCTCCTGACGATCACAGCGATACTGTATATGTGTATGCTATTTGTTGTTTGTACCCGTAGTAAGGCCCAGAAACAATAGTAGGCATTTTGCTTTTTTATCCTACCTAAAATACATGACACTGACACTAACTGATACTGATTTATTATATGGTTTAAAAAAATTTAAAAAAAAATCTTAAACAAAATATACTGACCTGACCTTTGACTCTTATTTTTTTTTTTTTAACACACTTTTGATTGTTTACATATTTCTCTCCTGCAAGGACGGAGAGCTCTTATTTGCGCCACTTTCACATTGTGTCACTATGGCTGCGACAAAATAGTTACTGCCTGTTTGCAGATAAGGAGACTGTGAGTAATTTAGACTAAAGTTGTCATTCAGGCTTCTTTCACACCGGAGCCACCCCAGCGTTAGCGGTAAACCGCCGCTAATTAGCAGCATTTTACCGCTCGTTATAGCGGCGCTATTCCGCCGCTATTTGGGCGGTGGCGGTGTGCTTTTAACCCCCCACAATGGGTTAAACAGGGGTTAAAAGTGCCGGTTTGCAGCACTCCCGAAGCGGTGTTCAGGTGCTTCGGGAGCGCTGCTCCATTGTTTTCAATGGGCAGGGGCGGTATAGGAGCGGTGAATACACCGCTCCCACACCTCTGTAAAGATGCTGCTTGCAGGACTTTTTTTCTGTCCCACAAGTGCACAGCCCCAGTGTGAAAGCACTCGGGCTTTCACACTGGGGTGTATTGGGGGGCGTTTTTCAGGCGCTTTTTTTTTTTTGCGCAAAAGCGCCTGGAAAACGCCTTGGTGTGAAAGGGGTGTAAGAAACAGGCCAGAGTTATCAAGACGGGATTGGGGGAGGGGGTGTTTTGTGTGAACTTTATTTACTTGATTTGTATTCGCTTTATTGACTGCCAGGATGCAGGCTGTCAGTGTCCTAGCAACCAGTGACGCAAGGTTGAATACTGACAGTGGGTAGAGCCTGATAAGGATGCTGAGAGACTAGTTCCCCATCAGCTCTGCCTGCCTTATGATTGACAGTGAACAGCAGTGGGTGGATTCCATAGCCGTTAAATAGTACAATAGGGGCTATGGAATCCACCCAATTCTATCTCCTGTCAATGATGACATCAAGCAAATCTGATGTACAGGGTGGGCCATTTATATGGATACACCTTAATAAAACGGGAATGGTTGGTGATATTGACTTCCTGTTTGTGGCACATTAGTATATGTGAGGGGGAAACTTTTCAAGATGGGTGGTGACCATGGCGGCCATTTTGAAGTTGGCCATTTTGAATCCAACTTTTGTTTTTTCAATAGGAAGAGGGTCATGTGACACATCAAACTTATTGGGAATTTCACAAGAAAAACAATGGTGTGCTTGGTTTTAACTAGGGTTGTCCCGATACCACTTTTTTAAGACCGAGTACGAGTACCGATACTTTTTTTCAAGTACTCGCCGATACCGATTACCGATACTTTTTTTAACCACTTAACAACCGCTCTATAGACAAATGACGTCTACAGAGCGGTTGCTTAATTCTGGGAGGACGTCTATTGACGTCCTCCCAGAATCGCGGTTCCCGCGCGTTAATTCGTTGGCGAGACATCTGCAGTAAACAGATATCTCGCCAACAATTCACCAATTTTTTTCATAGCCATTAGCCATAGCCGCTCATGAACTTTTTTTCATAGCCATGAGCATGAGCCAGAATTTTTTCACCATAGCCCTGTTGGGATCAATTTTGGTTCGTGTGGTAACAAAAAGAACACTTTAAGGGTTATTCAAACTACACAGTGTACTGGGAGAAGGATAACTTTTTTGTTTTCAACCTAAGTTTTACCGGTTGAAGTTTTACCGGCGGTACCAGTGGTGGGTAGAACTTTTCAAAG
>BLSH010369222.1:508038-533168 GCA_018402905.1 Glandirana rugosa | reverse complement strand
AAATCCCCCCCCCCCCCCCCCAAATCATTGTAAAAAAAATATATACAAAAATGTATTTAAAAAAATAAAATTGTGAAAAAAAATAATACAAATAAAAAAAATCTGACACTGTCCATTGCTCTACTGACACCATCCACTGGCCCCAATTTTTTTTTTGAAAAAATGAAGAAAAAAAAAAAAGTAACTTTTTTTGTAAAAATCTTTAAAAAAAAAAACTACTAAAAGAACTACTGACAACGTCCACTACCCTACGGACACAATCCTGAACATAATACCCACAACTGTACACTCCACACTCCTCACCTGCACATTCTACCCACCTCCATACACTCCGCACTCCTCTCCTGCACATAGTACCCATAGGCGCCTCACTCCTCTCCTGCATATAGTACCCACCTCCATACACACCTCACTCCTCTCCTGCACATACTACCCACCAAATACACCCCACTCCTCTCCTGCACCGCCACCGCCATACACCCGCTGTACATTCCCTATTTAACATTACTGCATTCTGCACTATGTAAGTAATCACAGACTCTTTAAGCCACACCCCTTTAGCCATGCCCAATATTTAGCGCATCTTAAGCCACGCCCATTTTTCACCGTTGCGCTCATCGCACGCCGCATTTTTTGCCGTAACTGGGGCCCACTTTTTATCTTGCACACGGGCCCACTCATTTCATGATACGCCCCTGTATAGAGACATACTCAAACTTAGACATTGACAGAGTACGGGCTTACAGTGTATGATAGCACACAATATACGCTTATACTGGCCACATAAAACGATAAACGGACAGAGCGGAAGGTGCAGAGTGGGTCATCTAATAAATTTAGATAGCATGTGGGATATACAGTATCTCACAAAGGTGAGTACACCCCTCAGATTTTTGTAAATATTTTATTATATCTTTTCATGTGACAACACTGAAGAAATGACACTTTGCTACAATGTAAAGTAATGAGTGTACAGCTTGTATAACAGTGTAAATTTGCTGTCCCCTCAAAATAACTCAACACACAGCCATTAATGTCTAAACCGTTGGCAACAAAAGTGAGTACACCCAAAGTATCAATATTTTGCGTGGCCACCATTATTTTCCAGCACTGCCTTAACCCTCTTGGGCATGGAGTTCACCAGAGCTTCACAGGTTGCCACTGGAGTCCTCTTCCACTCCTCCATGATGTCATCATGGAGCTGGTGGATGTTAGAGACCTTGCTCTCCTCCACCTTCCATTTGAGGATGCCCCATAGATGCTCAATAGGGTTTAGGTCTGGAGACATGCTTGGCCAGTCCATCACCTTTACCCTCAGCTTCTTTAGGCAGTGGTCGTCTTGGAGGTGTGTTTGGGGCCGTTATCATGTTGAAATACTGCCCTGCGACCCAGTCTCCGAAGGGAGGGGATCATGCTCTGCTTCAGTATGTCACAGTACGTTTGCATTCATGGTTCCCTTAATGAACTGTAGCTCCCGATGTGCCAGCAGCACTCATGCGGCCCCAGACCATGACAATCCCACTACCATGCTTGACTATAGACAAGACACACTTGTCTTTGTACTCCTTGCCTGTTTGTGTCCACACATGCTTGACACTATCTCTACCAAATAAGTTTATCTTGGTCTCATCAGACCACAGAACATGGTTCCAGTAATCCTTGTCCTTAGTCTGCCTGTCTTCAGCAAACTGTTTGCGGTCTTTCTTGTGCATCATCTTTAGAAGAGGCTTTTTTCTGGGATGACAGCCATGCACACCAATTTGATTCAGTGTCAGGCGTTTGGTCTGAGTACTGACAGGCTGACCGCCCACCCCTTCAACCTCTGCTGCAATGCTGGCAGCACTCATAGGTCTATTTGCCAAAAGACAACCTCTGGATATGACGCTGAGCACATGCACTCAACTTCTTTGGTCGACTATTGGGAGGCCTGTTCTGAGTGGAACCTGTCCTGTTAAACCACTGTATGGTCTTGGCCACCATGCTGCAGTTCATTTTCAGGGTCTTGGCAATCTTCTTATAGCCTAGGCCATCTTTATGTAGAGCAACAATTCCAATATGAGAGAGTGAGAGCGATAACAAATTTAACACACCTGCTCCCCATTCACACCTGAGACCTAACGAGTGACATGACACCGGGGAGGGAAAATGGCTAATTGGGACCAATTTGGACATTTTCACTTAGGGTTGTACTCACTTTTGTTGCCAGTGGTTTAGACATTAATGGCTGTGTGTTGAGTTATTTTGAGGGGACAGCAAATTTACACTGTTATACAAGCTGTACACTCAGTACTTTACATTGTAGCAAAGTGTTATTTCTTCAGTGTTGTCACGTGAAAAGATATAATAAAATATTTACAAAAATGTGAGGGATGTACTCACTTTTGTGAGATACTATCATTTCTAGGCAATATTTGTATTGTGCTATTTTATGATACGTCTATGTTTTAACCATTTTTTGTAATAAAGTAAAAATAACTTTTTTTATCAAACCTTTTGTGTACCTGTGCCTATAAAGTCTATGATATTATTTGGTGCAGTTTTCTAATATGAATTGCAGCAGTGGGGAAATATAATATTTACTTCGGTTTTCAACCATTTTCGACCAGTACCTGGTGGCTGAGTCTGACTTATGCGGGGGCAAACCTCTCTTACGGCCCTGGTTCGAGAGCCCCTGATAGTGGAGACAGGGAGCTCTGGAGCACAGGGGGGCAAGAGGGCTGGACTTGGTCACAGATGGTAGTTGAAGGTCCACAGGAACTCGTGCAGGCAGTAGAGTGGTGGTTCAGGCCGGGTCAGTAACAAGCTGGCAGTGCGGTACAAGTGGTTCAGGCTGGTGGATAGTCGGGTACAGGCAGGGTCGGTAACGTGCGGGCAATAGAAGTACAAAGAGGTCAGGCAGAGGCATAGTCGTAGGCAGGCTGAAGGTCTGGGCAGGCAGCAGGCAAACAAGTCCAAAAGGAAGCCGGGGTCACAGGTACAGGAAGTCTTGCAGAATAAACACTGGGGTCATGGGAGCCAGAACGCTGTAGAACGGACAGCACTGACTGCAGAGGGCTTAAATGGGCATTTTGGCGCCAACGCCGGAGCTCGCACGCGAATGCGCACAAGCGCACGCACGCGCTACGTGCGCCCGCGCATCGGCCTTCCAATGGCCCCGGATGGCTCCTTACAAGCTAGCACAAAAAAACACTGAATAAAGCAAGGTAATTTATTGTCTTCACAGTAGGTCAGTCCACAGTTTTGAGAGAAACATTAGTGGTTGGTGGCAACCTTCTGCTTGATTTTTTGATCAAAAGGTTGAAATTCTCAACTTTATTGATGACTAGACATAAGCAAAATTGGGTTTTCATTTCCTTGAATTTTCGCGAAATTCACAAGATTTCAGTGAAGTTGTGCTGTTTTGGTGAAATGCATGGAGTCACCTGTGTGAGCATCTAGGTTTAGGCCACGTTGTCTGTGAAAGCTGAATAAATGTCTTTTCATTATGATGGGGCAATCAGCATGGTTCCCAATCATTTGATTGCCATAACAGCCAATCACATGCAGGCTGGGTATATTTGATCAGTATGGTGTCTTGATACTTAGGGGAATTATATCCTAATCTGGATCTTTGTGAGAGCATTAAAACTCTCTTTGGCCACATATTGCAGGAAACAATTCTTAGCACAGTGATATGTTGTATTTGTACTGCAGGGAAAGTTAACTTGTGTTTCCTGATGCAGCAGTCCCTAGGAATTTGGATGTTTAAAGTGAACCAGTGAGCAAACTATGCACACTAACTTGTTTACATATTCTGAACAAGCAATTAAAGCGTGTTAAAACTGGCCCTCACTCACCTCTGTAGTTATAGGCATTCTGGAGAAATTTATATGCAAATTTCACAACAGAGGCTAAGAAAAACATTTTTTATTATAATTTTCTACTGGACCAGAATCTTGTCAGCCTGTTAGCAATCTAATGTAAACAGATGTTTCTAAGCTGCCTGAAAACCAGACTTTGTTGTGATCTTTGACACATTTTGAAAACGACTTAAAGGACAAGTACTGTTAAAGCTCGTTTTCCTGTACTTCTGTGGATCACAGTAGTGCAGTTCACTCTGCACTCCTGTGACCCGTCAGCTGACGTCATAGAGCCGGTGCAGGCTCGGGCAAGATCACAACAATGAAGTTGGGATCTTCCCACATGCCTGGACCGGCACCCAGCTCAGCCTCTCAGCCACTGAGAGCCTGAGCTGCCCGGTCCTGTACCCCTCCACAGCCCATTGCTCCAGTGAGTGTGGGGGATGGGGCAGATCGGCACTTTGATCAGCGGTCTTTGATCACTTGATTCTCAGTGTTAGAGCCAGCGGGGAACAAATGCAGCATCGGACCGATGCTGCATACACCTATGTAAGTTAAAAAAAAAAAGTCCATACTTCTCTTTTAATATTACGAGCAGCTAGAGGGTTCAGGGATAGCTTTTTAAAGCTCTTTTACTGCTTGTTGAAAATATGTAATTTAAAGTGGCTGTAAACCCTCACCTATACCCAGTGAAGTGATCAGCCTCAGATGATAGACCGAGATTAAACAAATCCTCATCCAATTCTTCATCTATCAGGAGCACAGAGGAGGGGTGGAGAGGCTGCAGTAACAGTGTGTGAGAGCTGATTGGAAGAAAGGAACACACACCCCATCTACACAGCAGAGGAATTATGTTCTGAATAGACAAGCTGTCTATCCCCCCCTCTATAGCTTCTATAGCCCCCCCTCCCTGCCACAAATTTATCTCATGTGTCGGTAAATCTTCTCAGAAGTGACTCATGCTGATAGCAGAGGAACGAAGCACCAGATAGAAATGACACTTAGAGCTTTGGAGAGATAAGTAAACATTACAGATATATGTGCTTTGCTCAAATTCCATGACTAAGGTTTACAACCACTTTAATGTCCCTAGTCTGCACACAAGGGCACTTTAAGGCTTGCTCAGTGGAGCTGGAATTCCTTGCACTAGTGCTTCAGAACATGTCATCCTAAATAACTTTGAGCTGGAACTGGAGTAGTTCTATCTTCCTGTAATATAACTACCTTTGAGAAAGCTCAGTCATCCAGACATGGAAACTAGGCGCTGTGACAAATTTCAAATTCTAGCTCAGGGGCCAAAGAAATAGGGCAGAGGCTGCTTGTGGGATTTGTTACTGCATTATGGGCAGACAGCGTATGACCACAAGAGCTGGAAGAGACAGAATTTATAATGCCTGGTACACACATTAAGTTATTTTTTCATTCAACCCAGCAGGCTGAAAGAAAAAAAAAAAGAGAGATCGATGTGCTAACTAAGCAATGACAGTGCAGCAATCTCTCTCTCTCTGCCTTTGTGCTCTGACAGGGGGGCTCCCTGCTGTGAGCACTGATCGAATGCTGATTTTTCAGCATGTCCTTTTGAAACAAAGCCAGTCCTTAAACCAGCTCCTGTTGGACAAACAGCTGTACACAGGGACCGAATGTTGGCCGGTTCCTTCTGAACCGAATGATGTATGGACTGTGTATGCCCAGCTTAAGGCTGTGAACACATCCATTTGAAACCACGCAGCCTAAAGTAAGTATGCCTGACTTGGTCAGTCATAAAGATGGAATATGCTGAGAACAATGGTTTCATACCATTACCAGGGTCTGTGGAGCTGTTGACTGATTCCTATATAGTAATTCAGCAAAAAAGGTTTTATTGACTGCTTTCTAAGCTCTGCTTCAATGTATGATGTGTGTAGGTTTATGGTCTTGTTTTTGTGTTTGTCCTTTCACTTTACCCTAGTCTTGTTTCTTTTGCTGTCCCAGGTTGGGTCCTAATGGTAAAGGTGGGGCTGTCAGGCACAGTTATCTGTTTTTCTTAATCGCTCTGGGCATCTAGTTTATTCTTGAACCTTATATTTGGTTACATGCAATCAAAGGTCAAAAACAGAGAAATCTGCCTCTTCAGGTAAAAAAGTACAGATAAAACCTCAAGATGCAATGTGTGCTCCAATAATTTATCAACTACTTGGAAAAATGTATTTTAAGTCTGTGCAACTTGCTCAGGTAGAGATTTTTTTAAAACAGTATATAAGAAAAAATCCGCGCTAGTGTTTTTCCAAAAAGTAGTAAACAGCAGCTGTGCAAACCTAGATACCAGGTTAAATCATATATATATATATATATATATATATATATATATATATATATATATATATCGTAATTGGCCCCTGATGACGTCTGATTTGTGAACAGTTTGAAGGACTTCACTGGTTTAAGTGGCATTGCAGCCAGAAAACCCTTAAGTGCACTGACTTTTAATAAATACTTGGCTGAGACCATATTACACCATGAGGAGTCTCCACGTTTTATATATATTTTGGCTTTGAGGACCCATATATTTACTCTTATCGGGACGGTATGCTGGACCATCTTTCATCACAAAATCAACACACTGAGGCTTCCTGAGAGATACATCTAGACCACTATCTAAGGATCAGAGATCCTATCAAGCGCTTAATGATCTTCCTAAGTAAGCAAGATCGCTGGATATCTGGTAAGCCCCCATCTTATATGTGGTGAAGGTGTCACAGTGGTGGATGTTTGATCACTGCGCCGGCAGAACTGGCTTACCAATTACAAGATACCTACACGTTTGAATTGTTTGCACAAGAGCACTTTAAGGCTTAATGTACACCAGACGTTTGACAACCTCTCCTGAACGATGTAACTTGACAGCTAGAAACTGATGTATAAAACTGTCCATTTAGCCGCGTATACATGTCGCATTTAGCCGTGTTCGCATCTAGGAGCGTTTTTTTTCCGTCCCAAACGCATTTTTTTTTTGCTTTCAACAAATGCCTCTAAACTCAACTGCCTAGAAAAAAGACTATAAACAACCCTGTGTATATGTACTGATAAGATAACATAGAGGAGTGTTCAGGGGCAGCTGAAAAAAACGCTCAACTGCCCTAAACGTCCGTTTAGCAGCAGCAGTGTACATGAGGCCACAATCAATTAATGAACTTTATGGTATTTGAATTGACCATATTTGCACTTTTGCACAACGACACTTTCTTAATTAATTAATGAACTTTATTTGAATTTATTATATTTGCTTCTTTGCACTATTTATGTTGTTGAATTTAAAAGGTTTGCACAACGATATATATGGGATTTTGCACGTTACATTTCATGAGCGCTGCACTTTTACGAGATATATATAGAGTTATTTTAAACTTTAGAACTTTCCTTAACCACTGCCCGACCGCCGTATGCAGCATGACGGCCGGGAATTGGTTCAGTTATCCTGACTGGGCGTCATATGACGTCCTCAGGATAACATGCCGGCGCGCACCTGGGGAGGCATGCATCGCGGCGATCGGTGGTGTGGGGGGTCAGTCTGACCCCCCCACATTACCGATCTCGGTAAAGCGCTTCCATCTGAAGCATTTTACCATGTGATCAGCCGTGACCAATCATGGCTGGTCACAGTGTAGCACAGGAAAGCCGTTTATTGGCTTTTCCTGTACTCGGGTCTGCAGACCTGAGTAGAGGAGAGCCGATCGGCTTCTCTCTTGATGGGGGGTTTGTGCTGATGGTTTATCAGCACATCCCCCCCCCTAGGATCTCCACACTAGACCACCAGGGAGCCTGCCCAGGGACCACCAGCAATGTGCCCACCCAGGACCACCAGGGAGCCGACCAAGGACTACCAGGGAGCCGATCTGGACCACCAGTGAGACCACCCTAGACCACTCAGTGCCACCTTCAGATGCCACCCTAGACCACCAGGGGATGGGCCCCTACCAGTGCATCTGCCCACCAGTGCCCCTATCAGTGTGTACCAGTGCCCCTATCAGTGCGTACCAGTGCCACATATCAGTGCCCAGTGCCGCCTATGAGTGCCAATCAGTGCCGTCTATGAGTGCCCATCAGTGCCGCTTATCAGTGTCCGTCAGTGCTGCATATCAGTGCCCAACAGTGCTGCATATCAGTGCCACCTATCAGTGTCTGTCAGTGCTGCTTATCAGTGCCGCCTAAGAGTGCTCATCATTGCTGCATATAAGTGCCTCATCATCAGTGCCACCTCATCAGTGCCAATCAGTACTGCCACATCAGTGCCCGTCAGTGTAGCCTCATCGGTGCCCATCAGTGATGGAGAACATTTACTTATTTACAAAGTTTTGTGAGAGAAACAGAGAATTTTTTTTTTTCAAAATTTTCGGTCTTTTTTTTATTTGTAGCGCAAAAAATAAAAACCGCAGGGGTGATCAAATACCACCAAAAGAAAGTTCTAATTGTGGGAACAAAATGATAAAAAATGTGTTTGGGTACAGCGTCGCACGACCGCACAATTGTCATTCAAAGCGCAACAGCACTGAAAGCTGAAAATTGGTCTGGTAGGAAAGTGTTATAAGTGCATAGTATTGAAGTGGTTAAAGATCAAGGGACCTCCTGCAGAAATTGGGCTGCTTACTGTTTTCATAGGGGTTCACAACGAGCCCTTTTGCTTATGGCTTGACAAATCTGAGCATAACAAACCTAGTTTTGCTGACAGTTGTTTATCTGAAAGGATCTCTCCATATGGTAACAGAGCAAAAGACATTGGAAATGATAACATGAAGGAAGATTTCACCTTTTTATCTGAATCGATGGAATTATCTAAAAGGCCTAGTAGGTGTTGCCCATCCATTTTGCTATATTTTTTCCCATCTATCATTTATCCTGTATATGCTTAGAAAGACTGCGTAGGAGGGAGCAAAACCAACTTTAATTGGTCCTTTGTGGTTTGGTTTTCAGCTGGGCAATCTCATTCTGTTCAGACTCCTTGAACTCTACCAATCAGGCTAGAATTGCTCTCTCAGTTGTTTTATGCTTTGCTAGGAAGAGTAAGACAAAAAATGTATGAATTCTAAATAGAAAATCTACAATTAATACTAAGGCAGTGTATACCTTATAGTAAATTCATATTTTTTGTTATAGTATTAAATACTGGCTGTCCCACCCGCCCGAAGCCAGTCAACACAGTGCAGTTGTAAAGTTGTAATCATAAAGTTTAAATTACACAAAGATTTGGGGACACCTGTTATAGGGATTTGTTGATTTACTAATAGAAAAGTCCTGTATTTGATTCAACCTCCCTGCTTATTTGTTAGATATAAGACATCATTATGAATGGCGCGGTAAAGCATAACCCTGGTGGTGCACCTGAAAGTACAGTATGTATTTTTGTAATTACAAAAGTTTTTTTTTTAAAAAGCAGAACCACACATAGATAACCTTTATATACATATTTTATCACATGCATATCTAAGAACTACTTAAAAAGACTGTAAATCTCTTTCAACTAAAACTTGTTTTTTTAAGCAGCATCATGGGTGTTATATTATTAACCAGACAATTAGTAAATGAAGAAGGGTTATGTTTTTAACTGCTGTCTAATTGGTGTTTCCTGTCCTATAGGTGGGCATAGATTAGCCTTCCTGGAAGATTCCTAGAAAAGAAATTAAAAGTTGAATATACCCCAGTATATTATTACAGAAGGCTTTTTAATAAAACAAGACTTTACCTCTTCCCGCCAGCGCTATAGGTAAAAGACGGCTACAGCACGGGCCTAAATTACCGGGAGGGTGTCCATGTTCATCCTCGTGTGCATGAGCAGCTGATCTGAGATGATAACCGCCCCCTACCATGTGATCAGCTGACAGCCAATGACAGCTGTTCACGTGATGTGAAAAGAGCGTAATCTGTGTTTATTACTGTGTGGAGTAAACAGGACATCGGTCCTACACACTCTAGACCCACTGCTGCTAAGCAGTGCCCACTAGTGCCACCTATCAATGCCCCCCAGTGCCACCTATCAGTGCCCATCAGTGCTGCCAATCAGTGCCCATCAGTGCCTCATCCTCAGTGCCACCTATTAGTGTCACCTACCAGTGCCTAACAGTGTCCATCAGTTCCTATCAGTGCAGCCTATCAGTGCAGCATCAATGAAGGAGAAACATTACCTCTTTGGAAAATTTTATAACTAACTATGAAAAAAGTTTTTTTTATTTTTTTTCCAAATTTTTGGTCTTTTTTTGTTTGTTTAGTAAAAAATAAAAACCCCAGTAGTGATAAAATATCACCAAAAGAAAGCTCTATTTGTGTGGGGGAAAAAAATGATAAAAATGTCATTTGGGTACAGTGTAGCAAGACCGTGCAATTGTCATTCAAAGAGTGATAGCGCTGAAAGCTGAAAATTGGCCTGGGCAGGAACGGGGTTTAAGTGCCTCGTAAGGAAGTGGTTAACATTAAGTAATGCTTTTAAATATTCAGAAATAAGTTTTGTTTTAGAAAAAAATGAGTTTTTTACAATTTATAAACTAACCCACGGTCACTCATTTTCAGTTTAAATCTATTGCAAAGGCATAGTGTTCTAGTGAAATATTTTTCTTTATAGAAATATGTCAGTGGCCCCAATAGGCCTTAGCTAGTTGCAGAGCATTATACCAGTTATCAGCAGGGGTAACCAAGCAGAGCAGCATGAGCCACAGCCTGAGGCACTTACTGCGTTACATGTGCTGAGCTGACAATTATCAGTGACACCAAGGGAAATAACAGTAATTAGAGCTGCTTGTTAGAATTGTGATGACTGTGGGTTCTATGCCTGTGAACTTTAATGCAGTTTATAAAAATAAGCCAATAAAATTCTTATATGAACATGCCTTATAAGCTTCCTGTGGCTCTACATTCTGCTAAAGGTTAATTAAATTTAAATTAAACAGCATGGTATTAACACAACCTCCAAAGAGGAACAAGATCTTGCTCATGGATGTAAGTGTTAACATTCATTGACAGAACTCTGAAAACTGAACACTTCACATATTATCCATGTAAGGTTCAATATGTGTTGAACACTAAGATGTAACCAAAGAAATGCCAATGCATAAAGACCCATAATAGGCTAGAGTATTTAGAGCAGCTTTTCTAAACCTCTTTACCCCAGAGAAACCCTCAAAATATATTTCAGGTGCTGGGGAACCCCTGATAAAAGCAATTCATGGGGGTCCGTTAGAAAAATTACATTTTATGGTGGTCAGAATACCATCCTTACAGATAAATAAAAAGATCACTGGTATCCTGTTGATGGCTCTGCCAAGTGATGTTGGCCCAAGAACTATGAATGTAGTAATATCAGATGTGAAGTCAGTCTTTCACAGCTCAAGGAACTTCTAGCAACCTCTGAAGGAACCTTAGGGTTCCACAAAACCTTGGTTAAGAATGGCTGATTTAGATGGATGAAATTTATTTTGTGGTTGCAATGGGATATGGTGCATTATTGCGGTTTGCATTTATTACAATACATACTGGGGGATAAAAGAAAAAAACAAATAGTGCACTATCCTTTTTTAAATGGTTCATTTTAAACTCTTGTAATTTGTCCCATAATTCAGTTGGGAACAGAATGATGACATGTTAGTTTGGACCAATGTGCATTGGGAATTCATTGCTTAATCAAGTTGTTAAAAAGAAATAAACACTATTATCCTGTTATTGCATAAAGATGTTATGCAATTTAAAATGATGCATTATTTCAAACTTTGATTTCTGTCTTGAGACATAAACAAGGCCAGAAGGATGTTTCATAAAATATACACTATGACGCAGTGACCTCTTATGACTAATCTTGCCTAATTAATGACACTTGGATATGAAATGTGAGAGTTGATTTACCCAATGGAGTGCAATAGTGACAAAACATATTACTGTAAATGACTCAGATTTCTTATTTAGTCCAGGAAGACAACATTTAACTATTACATTAAATAAATTTGTTGGTGCCATCAAATTTTTGAACCCTGCAAACATACATTCTTTTTGGTTGGCTAAAATCTTGTAATTATGGTCAAAATAGCATTATTGAGGTCATGTTTTACTAAACATTAGCATCTTAAGGGACAACGGGGCTGATTTTTATAAAGGCAAATAGGCTATTCAATTTGCAAGAGAATTTGCCTTAAAGCTTATTGAATGACGTGAAACTTTCCTGACTTCTATCATCCAAATCATGTACATGCAAAAGTGCTGTTTTTACTTGCACGTTATGGGATATATTTTTCTAGGTGAAACGTCACCACATTCACTAAACTCTGGGGCAAATTCTCATGCAAAGTGCAACTTCCCTCGAAAAGTAAACAACCAATTTGTTTTTGTAAATCAACCCCAGGGACTGTCAAATTTCTGTATGACATATGACAGTGTTTTCCTGTTTTGTCCCTTTATCCCTTTCCAACTTTCACAGAGCAGCCCCCATCCTCCTCTTTTTGGGTCCCTCACCAGTGCTCCCGGCCCCTCTCTCCAGCCGAGTTCCCACACAGCAAGCAGCTTGCAATCGGGGCATCCAAGGAGGCTCGCTCTTTGTGTTCATTCACACACAGAGCCGTGGTTCGGTTACGCCCCCTCTTTCTCCTTATTGGCTCACTGGCTCTGATGCATAGAATGCATGAAAGTAAAAAACCTTGAGCCTTTAGAACCATTTTAATCATGCATATGTTTATAAATAAATTGTTGAATCAGTTGATGTGTGATCTAGTGCCTATAGCCAACACTAGGCACTGACCAAGGCCTAACAATCAAACATCACAACACTATAATGAATGTTCCTAGGGTGCAGCTTGACGGTGAATTCATACATTTCTTTGCAGAAACGAACACCAGAGACAGATTCTATATTCAGATGCTGCAAACAGTTGCATCCAAGTTCTAGTTATAATTATTGTAGTTAAGGCTATTCCTTCTTTGGAAACATGAAGGGGAAACCCCATTAACCTCTCTAGAAAACTCTGAAGTTGATCTTCTTAGACTGAACCTCATTGCAAAGGGGAGGAGACTCAGGCTAGGTTCACACTAGTGCGAATGGGATGTGGATTCCCCACATCCAGTTCACAATAGCAGGAGATTGTGACTGGCTCTCTATAGAGCCGGTTCAAACATCTCCGCGGCGGCTGCAGTGCGAGTTGCACAGGGGTCGTGTGCGTCTTTTGGTCCGTTTCAGGTCAGAATTCAGCCGAAAATTCGGGATGAAATCGGTCCTGAAACGGTGAACGGGGATGCACCGGATCCCTGCTGTGAGCCGGAATGTGCTGCGGTGTGCACCCAGCCACAGTCATGCTTAACAGTAGATTTTTTCTTTTTGATAATCACTGGTTCTAACATATATTTATTAAAGTGAGGTATAGCTGATGTACTAGGTACCTAGGTAGTCTAGGTACTGGTAATTTCTTTCCACTAGTTAGGAGTCTACACAGTGCCGGATATATAAAGGGCCAAAAGGGACAATTGCCCTGGGCCACCCTCCCTATGGGGGCCCTAGACTTTCTTTATAAAAAATTGAAACTTATTTTCCTTTGAGACTTCAGTAGCGTATTTGCTGTCTAGTTCGCAGCCTTTGTCAAGCTCCGGTTATATCTTATTCCATCTCAACAGGCAGTTTTATTACATGATGAAGGGCTTGCGATACCTTTACAGGTGTTAATGTAGCTCTTAGAATATATTTGAGCATGATGGTCACTAGTTGTTCCGGAGAAAGGTCATTCAGCAAATTGGCACTGATAAGGAATTATCTGAGAACCATAATGACCCATGTAGGACTAAGGCCCCTTTCACATGGGCAGAACGACCACCCATAGAGGAGAGTGGGCTGTGTCTGCTCCAAATCTCCTCTTTTCCAGTGCCAGCCCTGCTTCCTTGAGTGAATTGTATTTCCCCGAGCACAAGATGCTTTCATAGTAATGACTGTCATGTGTCTGGGTACATCTGACACTGTTAAGCACATGGCACAACTAATACTTCTCAGGCTTACAATATTTCACAGTTACAGTTACTTATGCATTAACCAAAAGTAAAAAATTAAGTTGCCGGGAAATTAGGATGCATGGGTGACTTTAGACAGCTGACAGTTTTCCAATTTGTCAATTTTTGGCTGAAGAGCTATCAGTAATGTGACTCTGCCACCTTATCTACTGTATATGTATAATGGTTGCATAATGTGGCCATTTGTGTTTAGTCTCAGAGTTCGACATAGATGCCCCCCCCCCCCAAAAAAAAGTATATTTCACAACCTTCCCCACTGTTCTTAAAAAATACAGTCAGTACTAACGTGCAGTCACATTTAGAAAGGTCAACACACATGCATAGTGGCATTGTTCGTCACCAAACTGTTCTTGGTTGGTTGGGAGAAGTTGCTCACTGAGGATGTTTTTGTGCCATCCTTTATTCATGGCTGTGTCCTTTGTGATTGATTGTGAGTGAGCCCACTCCCTTGGCTGAGAAGTAACCCCACACATGAATGCTTTCAGGATGCTTTACTGTTGGCATGGCACAGGACTGATGGTAGTGCTCACCATTTCTTCTCCAGACAAGGATTTTTCCAGATGCCCCAAACAATCGGAAAGGGGATTCATCAGAGAAAATGACTTTACCCCAGTCCTGAGCAGTCCAATCCCTGTAACTTTTGCAGAATGTAAGTCTGTCCCTAAAGTTTTTCCCGGAGAGAAGTGGCTTCTTTGCTGCCCTTCTTGACACCAGGCCGCCTCACTGTACGTTCAGATGCACTCACACCTGCCTGCTGCCATTCCTGAGCAAGCTCTGCACTGGTGGTGCCCCGATTCCACAGCTGAGTCAGCTGTAGGAGATGGTCCAGGTGCTTGCTGGACTCTGTTGGGCACCCTGAAGCCTTCACAAATGTAGTGGAAATGTTTTTATTGTATTAAGTTCATTTTCATGGCAAAGAGGGCATTTGTAATTAATTGCAAATCATCTGATCACTCTTCATAACATTCTGGAGTATATGTAAGTTGCCACCATAAAAACTGAGGCAGCAGACTTTTTGAAAATGAATATTTGTGTCATTCTCAAAACTTTTGGCCATGCCTGTACATAAGCATAGTCCAGCTTGAGTTAAAATGGGCTTAGTATGGCCTTCTCACATGTAATTGACAGCATAGAGCAGACAATTTGCAAGCATATGCTGACAAGCAGAAGCGTAGAGAATCAGTATGTTAATCATAAACAGCATAGTCCAGCTTTAGTGAAGACTAAAGCCCCATACACACTAGTGGTTTTCTTTTTCGTTCAACCCAGCAGGGCTGAACAAAAAAAAACCTGACAGCTCAGGAGGAGCCGCTGTACTAACTATCCGACGTTAGTACAGCGATCTCCCCTGTTTTTTTATTGTGTTCTGACAGGGGGGTGGCCCCCCGCCAGAACGCACTAGTATATCCAAAAAACAAATTTATTCATCAGTTTTGGCCGAAATATATACTTCCTTTATTTATAGTAAAAAAAGTGCAATATTTTGATTGGTTTGCGCAAAAGTTGCTGCATTTACAAACCATGAGAATTCATTTATGGCATCTTTACTTTTTTTTTTATTAGTAATGGCGGCGATCTGCGATTTTTATCCGGTCTGCGATATTGTGGTGGACATGTCGGACACTTTCGACACTTTTTTGGGACCATTGACATTTGTACAGTGATCAGATCTAAAAATAGCCACTGATTACTGTATAAATTACACTGGCAAGGAAGGGGTTAACCTGCAGGGGGGCAATCAAGGGGTTAACTGTGTTCCTTAGGCGTGTTCTAACTGTATGGGGGCTGGGCTGCCAGGGGCATAACAGATCTAACTGATCCCGAATACAGGGATCAGTAGATCTCTGTCATGCCACCGGTCAGAGCCGGGAACCGCCGTGTTCCCCATTCTACCTGTGTAGTAGGTGATCGCGGGTTGCCTGCGGACATCGAGTGCGCCCGACCAATGGCCACACTGAGGGAGCGTGCGGCAGGCATGAGAGCGCGCCACCGGCAGTGCGTGCTCGCCCCCTAGCCGTTACTCTGCAGCAGTAAGTGTACCTGAGCCAGTCGTTAACCGGTTAAAGGAGTAGAGGCCGGGCTTCACTGTATGTCAGTGAGGACAGATTAGGGTCAGGCTTACTCTAACATTGTTCAGAAAACCTTGCGGTCAGTCTTGACGCCTCCTTCTGAGAAACATCTAAAAGGTAAGATTTTTTTTTTTACCATACTGTGTGAATGGGAACATATACAGTGCCTTGAAAAAGTATTCAATACTTTGTAGAATTACCTTTCGCTGCAATTACAGTTGCAAGACTTTTTGGGGATGTCTCTACCAGCTTTGCATATCTAGAGAGTGAAATTTTTGCCCATTCTTCTTTGCAAAATAGTTCAAGCTCTGTCAGATTGGATGGAGAGCGTCTATGCACAGCAATTTTCAAGTCTTACCACAGATTCTCATTTGGATTTAGGTCTGGACTTTGAAAGGGCCTTTCTAACACATGCATATGCTTTGATCTAAACCATTCCATTGTAGCTCTGGCTGTATGTTTAATGTCATTATCCTGCTGAATGTGACCCTACACCCCAGTCTCAAGGCTTTTGCAGACTCTAACAGGTTTTCTTCTAAGATTGCCCTGTATTTGGCTCCATCCATCTTCCCATCAACACTGACCAGCTTCCCTAACCATGCTAAAGAAAAGAATGCCCACAACATAATGCTGCCACCACACTGTTTCACAGTGGGGATGGTGTGTTCATGGTGATGTGCAGTGTTAGTTTTCCACCATACATAGCGTTCTGCTTTTAGGCCAGAAAGTTTAATTTTGGTCTCATCTGACCAGAGCATCTTTTTCCACGTTTGCTGTGTCCATGGCTTCCACATGGCTTCTCGCAAACTTCAAACAGGTCTTCTTATGGCTTTCTTTCAGCAATGCCATTCTTCTTGCCACTCTTCCATTAAGGCCAGACTTGTGGAGTGCATGGCTAATAGTTGTCCTGTGGACAGATTCTCCCACCTGAGCTGTGGATCTTTGCAGCTCTTCCAGAGTAACAATGGGCCTCTTGGCTGCTTCTCTGATTAATGCTTTCCTTGCCCGGTCTGTCAGTTTAGGTGGACAGTCATGTCTTGGCAGCTTTGCAGTTGTGCCATACTCTCCATTTTCGCTTCACAGAACAGCTGTATTTATATTGAGATTATATTATATCCAAAATGTGGAAAATGGGGTATGAATACTTTTTCAAGGCACTGTAAATATATATTGGGGTTTTCTCAAAATTGACTGCAAAAGTAGAAATATGCTTTAAGCTTTTGCTCTGAAACTGTTAACGTCTGTGTTTTCACTATTGTACCGCTTTTTGCATGTCTCCCTTCATCTGCCTCTTTCACAAATGGAATAGATCAGCCATTTGTGCTTCATAAACAGGAAATAGTTAATTCACTCAAAATACTAGGGATATTGAATAGAACATTCGTTTTGGTATGTTATGGGCCTGAAAATAAAATGAGTTATGCTCATTTAGGAACTTTTGTGAAATGTTCATACTTCCTCACTCTTCAGACCGAATATTAAGGCCTCATACACACGGGCTTTTGCACGCCGGCGTTTGTAGGCGTTTTTTGCAGCTCTCCATGTTATTCAATGGCCTTCTAAAAACGCCGGCGTTAGTGAGCAGTAGAGGGCGTCGGCGTTAGTGAGCTGTTTTTAGAACGCGGGACCATCGCGTTCTGTAGCTGTAGCGTTTTGCCGTTTTTTGACGGCAATCGGCAAAACGCTCACTAACGCTTGCTAACGCCCGCTAACGCCGTACCGGCGTTAACAAGCTTTTTTGACGCCGGCGTTTTTAGGTTGAAAAATAGCAGAGGACTGATTTTTTTTTAAAAAAACGCCTATTGACGCCGACGCTCACTAACGCTTGCTAACGCCGATGCAAAATGCCGCAAAAAACGCTGATTTTTTAAAAAACGTCGGACCTGGCGTTTTACTTATTTATTATAAAACGCCCATGTGTATGAGGCCTAAATGACAAACTCACAGCATGACAAATCAGTACAATAAGTTCTTTTTGACAGTAATAGCAAAACCTTGTTTTCTACAGCTGGAATAAAATGGATTATACTCTAGTTTTCTTCCATGGTCTTGGTTTGCCTAAAGCAATATTAAGAAAAAAAAACAGAGCAAAGGAGAGATGCCCATACTAGTTATATACTTTCTCTTATTTCAAACCTTCACTACAGATATTTACAAATGACATCTGATTATCTGCTATGCTATTGTCTTTTTTTTTTTTTTTACAGAAATTCTATTGTATCTTTAACTTTATTAATATTGTCTCTTTAACATTATTATTAGTTGAACCAACGTTCAAAATGA
This sequence comes from Glandirana rugosa, assembly GCA_018402905.1. NCBI lineage: Eukaryota > Metazoa > Chordata > Amphibia > Anura > Ranidae > Glandirana > Glandirana rugosa. Next base: position 514,975 of record BLSH010369222.1, on the reverse strand, counting down.
AACTTCACTCTGGTAAAGAAAATAGCAATTCTTCTAGTATCTGCTTTCCAATCATTTTAGCAGATTTTATTGCCTTGTGGATACCACATGCTTTCCCATGCCTACTGCTTCCTGATGAACTGCAAAAACCACACCTCGTGAATTACCATTGATAAATGTATTAAATCCACAGAGACAAATGGATACTCACATGCTAATGAGAAACATCAAGCAAAACTGATCTGCTCCAGCTCGGACGCAATGTGACTTGTCCTAGGAATAAATGGCTTGATGGTTGACGCGTTTCGGGGGTCATGCTGTTAGCTCTGAGGAAAGGGGCATGACCCCAGAAAAGTGTCAGCCATCCAGCCATTTATTCCTAGGACAAGTCACATTGTGTCCGAGCTGGAGCAGATCAGTTTTGCTTGATGTTTCTCATTAGCATGTGAGTATCCATTTGTCTCTGTGGATTTAATAAACTTATCAATGGCAATTCACATGGTGATTGCGCCCTTCTGTTTGTTTTTCGCAGTTCGTTTGGAGGACTTCCCGCCCGGTGGAGGGCTGCACTCTAGATTGGCATTGTAAAAGGAAGCGAGATTGAAGATTGCCCCGGGGTTTAGTGCTGAAGTGTTTTTAGAGAAGTTAGACTACTCCTTCCTGAATTCTAAAACCAATCCACAATGTAAATAATGTCCCAGTTGCTATGGTAGGAGGGAAGCTACATTTGAATTTTTTGTAGTGTTAGAAAATTATAGCTAACTGCAAATTAACATTGTAAAATAATTTAAATAACATATAATTCTAAAATGAATGTAGCAATTATATACTGGTATACATATTATTATACATGTAGACACAAAAAAATCTGCGCTATGGATATAAATAATGTGCAATAGCAAAAACGATGTACAATAACAAAAATTGTGAAAAAATAATAATATCAAAGAACGAGGGGGGAGGCTGATGTACAATTCCTATTGTGAAAAACAGAAAAAAAACAACCCAACCCCTTTAACCACTTCAGCCCCGGAAGGATTTCCCACTTTAGGACCAGAGCACTTTTTGCGATTCGGCACTGCGTCACTTTAACTGACAATTGCGCGGTCGTGCGACCTTGTACCCAAACAAAATTTGCGTCCTTTTTTTCCCACAAATAGAGCTTTCTTTTGGTGGTATTTGATCACCTCTGCATCATTTCTGATCGTCGCTATAAACAAAAGAAGAGCGACAATTTTGCAAGAAAACACAAATTTCTTACTTTTTGCTAAAATACAAATCCAAAAAAAAATATAAAAAAATTTTTTTTCCAACAGTTTTGGCCGATTTAGATTCTTCCTCATATTTTTGGTAAAAAAAATTGCAATCGGCGTTTATTGATTGGTTTGCACAAAAGTTGCCGCGTTTACGGACAATGAGAATTAATTTCTAAGGTTTTTATTTTTTACTAGTAATGGCGGTGATCTGTGATTTTTAGCAGTACTGCGATATTGCAGCTGACATGTCTGACCATTTTAACACTTTTTTGGGACCATTGGCATTTATACAGCGATCAGTGCTATAAAAATGCACTGATTACTGTGTAAATGCCATTGGCAGTGAAGAGGTTAACCTGCAGTGGGCGCTCTAAGGGTTAACTGTGTTCCCTGGGCGTGTTGTAACTGTGTGTGGTCTGCCCTGGCTGGGGAAAGGGGATGATCAGGGCTTCCATATACAGGAAACCTGTGATCACCACCCTTCCCCCTCTATGAGAACGGAGATCCGTGTTTACTTATACGGACCTTTGTTCTCTCACTGCGGGGGGCCATCGCGGGTAGCCGGCGGCGATCGAGTCCACCGTACCCACTCCCTGGCCCCCCCCCCGGACACAGTGAGCATGCAAGCGCGCCTCCGGCGGCGTGCACGCGCTCACAGCACTAGTTATTGCAGCCGGTTTGCAATAACGAGCCACTCTGTCGCCGTCAGACTGCGGTCGGCAAGTGGTTAAACAACACATATAAATGTTAAATACCAATGTTGAAAATAAATTTGCATAAAGTGCCATAAATTTGCAAAAAGTAAATGTAATAACATATGAAAGTGCCAAAGTGCAAATTATAATTAAAGTGTATGTCACAAGATAACTGAGTTCATTCATCTAAAAAGTGACTTCATGCTTGAAAAGTGCTCCAAACACTTGAAGGTGCAAGGTGCCAAACCCCTCATGTAACCCCACTCACCAGAAACAATGGACCCTCAGCTTTTCAGTCTGGGGGTCAGAATCGACAGGTTCTGGTGATGGTAGATCCTAAGCTGGGATCTTCTGGCTGGATGATGATAGGAACCGCCAAGCGAAATGACAAAATGCCCGCTCTCCAATAGGCTCAAAAAAGCAGAGAGAGGCTCATAGTGCCCCTCCGGGGAGATTGAAGCTTTTTGTCCCAGTTACTATCACTTGGACAGAAAGTGATGGGAAATTAGAAATTTTACATTTGTCTTCAGAACAAGGTCAATGTAAGCTTTCTAACTGGGACACCTGTTCCGATGTCAGCTATCTAAGTGGGGAATTCCCTTTTACTTTGTAGAAATTTCCTCTCACTTCCTGTTACATCTCCAAGACTGAAAGTGATGTCAAATCTTAACAGGACACAGACAGTAAAATCTAAAGGGGTTAACGCTTTTAAACTCACACGACCCCCAGACTAACCAATTTAATGAGTAGAAGATCTATAGTACATGTTCCAGAGGGTAGTGATATCCATGTGAACCTTGTAGAAAAGTCATGTGCTCTTATGATCTTTCCAGCACAACTAATGTAGCTCACCAGCTTGGTTAGTTGTCTGCTCAGGTCATGCACTGCTACACAAAGGACAACATAATTCAATCAGCAGCAGACTTATATTCCTGTCACAAGGAAGCAGGATAATTAAATTTACTGCATTCAACGCAGAGATTTTAAACATTCACATTTCTTTTATGGGAGTTTTTCCCCGAAAACAAATGAAAACACATTTATGACTTAAATATGGTATTAGGTGATGAGTTACCAATCCTTTCCTACCTTTCCTATACATTCCACCTTACTTTTTGTGTTATTGGTTCACACTATCACATTATTGTATTATTTTGTGATATGGGTTAACCCTATGTTCCTACATATGCCTTTTTAGTGCATTTTGCAGTTCGCAGAATTGCACTACAGTCCATTTAACATGGTTTCCTATGGTACAAGTTCACATCTATGCGTTTTACGGCCTGTGCATTTTTGGAAAGGGTCGGGGACTTTTTTCCACATTTTGCGTGTAATAGACTTCAATGGAATCGCACCAGAAATGCAAGTGTTGTTTGTGATGCGATTTTTTAATGTGTTTTGCAGCTTTTCTTTTAACACTGTATATAGCTGGTTGTTACGCAGGGGGCCGGGATGCCAGCTCACGTGTCTTGAACAACCGATGAGTCATCAGCTGTCAGCGGGGTTCCTGAATGTTAAAAACAAAAATTTTCAGCAAACTAAATCGCAAAAAAATTGGCGTGGGATCCCCCCAGGTCCATACCAGGCTCTTACCCTAGCATGCAGCCCGGCAGGTCAGGAAAGGGAGGGGACGAGGAAGCACCCCACACTCCTGAATCATGCCAGGCTGCATGCCCTCAACATGGGGGGATGGCTGCTTTGGGGGGGTCTGACCCCCCAAAGCACCTTGCCCCCATCTTGAAGGGGACAAGGGCCTCTTCCCGACAACCCTGGCTGGTGATTGTTGGGGTCTGCGAGCAGGGGGCTTATTGGAATCTGGAAGCCCCCCCTTTAAGAAGGGGGCCCCCAGATCCCGCCCCCCCACGTGAATGGGTATCGGGTACAATGTACCCCTACCCATTCACACTAAAAAGCAGTGAAATGTAAAAAAAACAACAGCCGGTATTTGACAATTCCTTTATTAACCACTTCAGCCCCGGAAGGATTTCCCACTTTAGGACCGGAGCCCTTTTTGCGATTCGGCGCTGCGTCGCTTTAACTGACAATTGCGCGGTCGTGCAGCGTTGTACCCAAACGAAATTTGCGTCCTTTTTTTCCCACAAACAGAGTTTTCTTTTGGTGGTATTTGATCATCGCTGCGTCATTTCTGATCGCCGCTATAAACAAAAGAAGAGCGACAATTTTGCAAAAAAACCCAAATTTCTTACTTTTTGCTAAAATACAAATCCCCCCCAAAAAAATACAAAAAAACATTTTTTTTCACCGTTTTTGGCCGATTTATATTCTTCCTCATATTTGCGATAAAAAAAATTGCAATCGGCGTTTATTGATTGGTTTGCGCAAAAGTGGCCGCGTTTACGGATGATGAGAATTCATTTTTGGGGTTTTTATTTGTTTTAAATTTTTTATTAGTAATGGCGGTGATCTGCGATTTTTAGCGGTACTGCGATATTTCAGCGGACATGTCGGGGCCATTTTGACACTTTTTTGGGACCATTGGCATTTATACAGCGATCAGTGCTATAAAAATGCACTGATTACTGTGTAAATGCCATTGGCAGTGAAGGGGTTAACCTGCAGGGGGCACTCTAAGGGTTAACTATGTTCCCTGGGCATGTTCTAACTGTATGGGGGCTGCCCTAGCAGGGGAAGGGAAGTGATCACAGCTTCCGTGTAGAGGAAGGCTGTGATCACAGCCCTTCCCCCTCTCACAGAACGGAGGTCTGTGTTTACTTACACGGACCTCCGTTCTTTCACTCCGGGGGGGGCATCGCGGGTAGCCGGCGGCAATCGAAGCCGCCACACCCGCTCCCTGGCCCTCCCCAAACACAGTGAGCGCGCCTCTAGCGGTGCGCGTGCGCTCACAGTGCGCAATCTCGCAGCCGCCGTCAGATGACGGCGATTTGCGATATCGCACCACTTTGTCGCTGTCAACCTGCGGTTGGCAGTTGGCAAGTGGTTAAATAGCTCTGTTTTCTCCCGGTGCCATCCTCTCCACCGCCGTCTCTTCCCGCCGCTGTCTCTCCTGGTGCCGTCTCTTCCCGCTGCTGTCTTCCTGTGCTATCTTCTCTCTTCTCCCTCGACGCCAGTTACCCATTCTGTAGCTGTCTTCCTGTGTTGTCGCTCGCTCTCTGGCCTTTCTCATATAACCATGGGGCGTGGCCATCCGATGACGTCACCTAGAAAGCCCGCCCCTTGTGACGCAAAGGGACAGGCCCAAACGATGGCAAGTGCATAATGTAATATTGACAAACTACCGCTCTGCCATTGTTGGGAGAGTAGCCTCCACCAGACCCAGCAAATATACAGACATTGAAACTACCATAGGGGCGGAGGTAATGGAGTTCAGCAGAGCCACCACATCTTCCCAAAAAGATGTGTGAGAAATCCCCCTGGGCTGCACCACACCGCCAACACTCAGGAGAACACACAGGATTTATCTTATGAAGTCGGCACGGCATAAAGTATGCTCGGTGTACCAATTTAAATTAGATCAAGTGGTCTCTCGAGGATACCAGAGATCGAAGAGGGAAATGCCACACATCCCTCCAGTCCTCCCTGTCTAGATCTGGTATGTCCTGCACCCACCTAGCCCTAAGACCCTCCAAGGCTGGAAGGGAAACTGAGATTAAGTGGAAATACAGTCTGGAAGTAGGCTTCTCCAAACAATCAGACCTGAGTACCAGCTCTAAAGTAGATTGAGTAAGCATGAAATTATCTTGTGGAAACTGAGCATGAAAAGCATGGGAAAGCTGAAAATACCTAAATAAGTGAGAGCTAGGCAGGTTGAAAGTAGAGGTGAGTGTATATTGATATTATATTTAGTCCATACAATGGTTTAAGGTAGTTTATAAAGAGAAGGTAGGGTTTAGCCAAAGCAGGGCATTTGGAGAGATCGCATCCTTAGGATAATGCTCACAACAGAGGCCAGCCTCCCAAGCTCGAATAGTGTTGAGCATTGGAGCAGTCAAATGATAAGGTGCCCTGCGACCCCGGAACAAAAGGACCTTAAGTGCTTCTATAGATCCAACCACTGTGGCTTCCAGCCGGGTGGAGGGATTAGCTAACTCTGGACAAAACCACCATGCGGCCGTAACCAACTGAGTGGCTAGAAAGTATTTATATAAATCCAAAAAAGCTAGATCACCCTAATCACAATGACACATCAGGGTGGTCAGTTATACCTGGGGCTCTTTCATTCCCATAAAAGGATGAAAAAAGTTGGTTTAATCTTGTGAAAAAATCCAGGAAGCCACTGGGGAGAATGTCTAAAAATGTACATAAGTTTTGGTACAATTTTCATTTTTAAAAGATTAATACGTCCCAGTAGGGATAATGGTAGAGACTTCCACGCCTTCAACCTTGATCCAATATCTCCTAAGACCAGAGTCAAATTCAGAGAAATAAATTCAGAAGCTTGGCGAGAGATTACAACTCCCAAATTCTGTACCCACTTCAATGAAACATCATGTATTGTGGGCCTCGATATCTATTGGGAAGACAATTTACCTAAAGCCCAGTAACTACTGAAAAGAAGTCTAAAATCTGTAGGTCCCCTTGGAGAGAGGGTCCAGCATCATTTAAAAACAATAAGAGATCATCCGCATACAGAGCTACCCTCTCCTCCAACCAACCAATCCGCAAAAAAAAAACCCTTTAAATATACTTTGTACTTTAACCACTTGCTTACTGGGCACTTATACCCTCTTCCTCCTTCCTGCCCAGGCCAATTTTCAGCTTTCAGCATTCTCACACTCTGGATGACAATTGCATGATCATGCAACACTATACCCATATGACATTTTTATCCTTTTTTTTCACACAAATAGAGCTTTATATTTGTAGTATTTTATCACTACTGGGGTTTTTATTTTTTGCTAAACAAAGAAAGAAAGACTGAAAATTAAAAAAAAAACAAAAAACGTTTTTCATATTTTGTTATAATGTTCTGCAAACAGGTAATATTTCTTCTTATAATGGACAAACGTCTTGTAATATTGTTTTATA